>CM038669.1:163931081-164211124 GCA_021605145.1 Aegilops bicornis | reverse complement strand
GGAGGGTTATTTTGCAAATTTTCAGCAACTTAGCATGCGACCGTTTGATCTCAGATCCAAGGGTTGCCAGCAGCCCGTATCGTGGTCATGCCTACCACGACCGTCGCGTCGCTCGTGCGGTCGCGCCCTTAGAGATTTAACACGGTGCGTTAGGCTATCTGATGTTCGCATGTCGTACATAGTCATCACTTAGTCACTCATACTACAACAAGGTTTTGGCTATAAGGTTGGCTATAAGTGTATTTTTTTTACTTCTCTCTATCTCTTTCTTCGTACTCCCTCCGTCCCATAATATAAGAACATTTTTGACACTAGTGTAGTGCCAAAAACGATCTTATATTATGGGACACAGGGAGTACTAGTGTTGTTAAGTTTGCTTCATTTAATTAGCTATAGACTCAAAATTGTCTTTTCACCTAGGTACACGCGCTTAGCACCGTTTCTTCCTTGGGTCACCAAACTAGTCTCTCTCTTCTTGATTAACTTGCCACATCAGACTTTATGCCTATGTGGGAAGCTTAAGCACCTATAGGAGCAAGTAAAAGTAAGTACAATAGTGCACTTTACATGGCATTTATGCATATGTGGAGGAAAGAGAGGCAAGGAAAAAGTGGAGAAGTGGGCTCTCATGCAAGAGCCAGCCTCTACTACATGGTGGAGCATTGGGAGAGGCACGTGTATGGAGGTGGTCAGGAACCTGGGAGACTCACGCCGGTCGTAGCGCCGCAGTTAAAATGATAATGGCAAGTCAAATCATGGGGCTGTTGGAAATATGCCATAGAGGCAATAATAAATTAGTTATTATTATATTTCCTTGTTCATGATAATCGTTTATTATCCATGCTATAATTGTATTGATAGGAAACTCAGATACATGTGTGGGTACATAAACAACACCATGTCCCTAGTAAGCCTCTAGTTGACTAGCTCGTTGATCAACAGATGGTTACGGTTTCTGACCATGGACATTGGATGTCGTTGATAACGGGATCACATCATTTGGAGAATGATGTGATGGACAAGACAATCCTAAGCCTAGCACAAAGACCGTAGTTACGTATGCTAAAGCTTTTCTAATGTCAAGTATCATTTCCTTGGACCATGAGATTGTGCAACTCCGGATACCGTAGGAATGCTTTGGGTGTACCAGCGCCACAACGTAACTGCTTGGCTATAAAGGTGCACTACGGTATCTCCGAAAGTGTGCATTGGGTTGGCACGAATCGAGGCTGGGATTTGTCACTCCGTGTAAATAGAGAGGTATCTCTGGGCCACTTTCGGTAGGACATCATCATAATGTGCACAATGTGACCAAGGGGTTGATCACGGGATGATGTGTTACGGAACGAGTAAAGAGACTTGCCGTAACGAGATTGAACAAGGTATCGGGATACCGACGATCGAATCTCAGGCAAGTGCAATACCGCTAGACAAAGGGAATTGTATACGGGATCGATTGAGTCCTTGTCATCGTGGTTCATCCGATGAGATCATCGTGGAACATGTGGGAGCCAACATGGGTATCCAGATCCCGTTGTTGGTTATTGACCGGAGAAACGTCTCGGTCATATGCGCATGGTTCCCGAACCCGTAGGGTCTACACATAAGGTTCGATGGCGCTAGGGTTATAAAGGAAGTTTGTATGTGGTTCTTGAATGTTGTTCGAGTCCGGATGAGATCCGGACGTCACGAGGAGTTCCATAATGAATGCGGAGGTAAAGATTTATATATGGGAAGTCTGTTTTGGTCACCGGAAAGGTTTGGGTTTTTCGGTAATGTCACGGGACCACCGGGAGGGTCCCGGGTCCACCAAGTGGGGCCACCCGGCCGGAGGGCTGCATGGGCCAAGTGTGGGAGGACCAGCCCAGGTGGGCTGGTGCGCCCCTGAGGGCCCAAGGCGCCTAGGGTTTGGGGAGGGGGCGCTCCACCTAGCTTGGGGGGCAAGTTTCCCCTCTCCCCCCCCTTGGCCGCCCCACCAGATGGGATCTGGGCTGGCCGCCGCCCCTAGGGTGGAACCCTAGGTGGGGGCACAGCCGTCCCTCTCCCCCTATATATATTTGAGGGTTTTGGGGCTGCCAACACATGGTTTTTTTCACCTCTCCATGGCGCAGCCCTGCCTCTCCTCCTCCTCCTCTCCCGCGGTGCTTGGCGAAGCCCTGTAGGATTGCCACGCTCCTCCATCACCACCACGCCGTTGTGCTGCTGCTGGATGGAGTCTTCCCCAACCTCTCCCTCTCTCCTTGCTGGATCAAGGCATGGGAGACGTCATCGGGCTGTACGTGTGTTGAACGCGGAGGTGCCGTCCGTTCGGCACTAGGATCTCCGGTGATTTGGATCATGACGAGTACGACTCCTTCAACCCCGTTCTCTTGAACGCTTCCGCTTAGCGATCTACAAGGGTATGTAGATGCACTCTCCTTCCCCTCGTTGCTGGTTTCTCCATAGATAGATCTTGGTGACATGTAGGAAAATTTTGAATTTACCACGTTCCCCAACAGTGGCATCATGAGCTAGGTCTATTGCGTAGATTCGTTGCACGAGTAGAACACAAAGTAGTTGTGGGCGTTGATTTTGTTCAATATGCTTACCGTTACTAGTCCAATCTTGATTCAGCGGCATTGTGGGATGAAGCGGCCCGAACCGACCTTACACGTACACTTACGTGAGACAGAGTTCGACCGGTGACATGCACTTGTTGCATAAGGTGGCTAGCGGGTGCCGATCTCTCCACTTTAGTCGGATCGGATGCGATGAAAAGGGTCCTTATGAAGGGTAAATAGCAATTGACATATCACGTTGTCGTTTTGCGTAGGTAAGAAACGTTCTTGCTAGAAACCCATAGCAGCCACGTAAAACATGCAAACAACAATTAGAGGGGCGTCTAACTTGTTTTTGCAGGGTATGCTATGTGATGTGATATGGCCAAGAAGAATGTGATGAATGATATGTGATGTATGAGATTGATCATGTTCTTGTAGTAGGAATCACGACTTGCATGTCGATGAGTATGACAACCGGCGAGAATATAGGAGTTGTCTTTATTTATTGTATGACCTGCGTGTCATTGATCAACGCCATGTAAATTACTTTACTTTATTGCTAACGGTAGCCATAGTAGTAGAAGTAATAAGTTGGCGAGACAACTTCATGGAGACACGATGATGGAGATCATGGTGTCATGCCGGTGACGATGATGATCATGGTGCCCCGAAGATGGAGATAAAAAGGATCAAAATGATTTTGGCCATATAATGTCAATATTTGATTGAATGTGATGTTTGTCATGTTTATACTTCTTATTTGATTAGAACGACGGTAATAAATAAGATGATCCTCATTAAAATTTCAAGAAAGTGTTCCCCTAAGCGTGCACCGTTCACGAAAGTTAAATGCGTTTCAAGCACCACGTGATGATCGGGTGTGATAGATTCTTACGTTCACATACAACGGGTGTAAGCCAGATTTACACACGCGAAACACTTAGGTTAACTTGACGAGCCTAGCATGTATAGACATGGCCTCGGAACACAAGAGACCGAAAGGTCGAGCATGAGCCGTATGGAGGATACGATCAACATGAAGATGTTCACCGATGATGACTAGTCCGTCTCACGTGATGATCAGACATGGCCTAGTTGACTCGGATCATGTAATCACTTAGATGACTAGAGGGATGTCTATCTCGAGTGGGAGTTCATAAGATGAACTTAATTATCTGAACATAGTCAAAAGACCTTTTGCAAATTATGTAAATGGCTCGCGCTTTAGTTCCACCGTTTAGATATGTTCCTAGAGAAAATATAGCTGAAAGTTGTGATGGCGATTATGCGGACATGAAAAAGCTTATGTCCTTAATGCACCGCTCGGTGTCTTTGAACCCCAAACGTCGTCTCCGGATGTTGCGAACATCGGACATACACGTTTTGATAACTACGTGATAGTTCGGTTAAGCGGTTTAGAGTTGAGGCACCAAAGGCGTTTTGAAACGTCGCGGAACATATGAGATGTTTCGAGGGATGAAATTGGGATTTCAAGCTCGTGCCCACGTCGGGAGGTATAAGACCTCCGACGATTTTCTTAGCACGCAAACCGAGGGAGAAAAGCTCAATTGTTGAGCTTGTGCTCAGATTGTCTGAGTGCAACAATCACTTGAATCGAGTGGGAGTTGATCTTCCAGATGAGATAGTGATGTTTCTCCAAAGTCATTGCCATCAAGCTGCTAGAGCTTCATGATGAACTATAACATATCAGGGATAGATATGATGATCCTTGAGCTATTCGCAATGTTCGACACCGCGAATGTAGAAATCAAGAAGGAGCATCAATTGTTGTTGGTTAGTGAAACCACTAGTTTCAAGAAGGGCAAGGGCAAGAAGGGATACTTTATGAAACGACAAATCAGCTGCTGCTCTAGTGAAGAAACCCAAGGTTGAACCCAAACCCAAGACTAAGTGCTTCTGTAATAAGGGGAACAGCCACTGGAGCAGAATTACCCTAGATACTTGGTAGATGAGAAGGCTGGCAAGGTCGATAGAAGTATATTGGATATACATAATGTTAATGTGTACTTTACTAGTACTCCTAGTAGCACCAGGGTATTAAGATACCGGTTCGGTTGCTAAGTGTTAGTAACTCGAAATAAAAGAGCTACGGAATAAGCGGAGACTAGCTAAAGGTGGTGACGATATGTGTTGGAAGTGTTTCAAGTTAGATTTGATCAAACATCATACGCTCCCTCTACCATCAAGATTAGTATTAAACCAGAATAATTGTCATTTGGTGTTTGCGTTGAGCATAGACATGATTGGATTATGTCTATCGCAATACTGATTATTCATTTAAGGAGAATAATGGTTACTCTATTTATTTGAATAACACCTTCAATGTTCTTGCACCTAAAGGAATGGTTTATTGAATCTCGATCGTAGTGATACACATTTTCATGCCAAAGGTATAAGATAGTAATGATAGTACCACTCACTTGTGGCACTACCATGTAAGTCATATTGGTATAAAACGCATGAAGAAGCTCCATGTTGATGGATCTTTGGACTCACTCATTTTTTAAAAGATTGAGACATGCGAACCATGTCTATTGGTGTATACGCATGAAGAAACTCCATGCAGATGGATCGTTTGGACTCACTTGATTTTGAATCACTTGAGACATGCAAATCATACCACATGGGCAAGATGGTGAAAAGCCTCGTTTCGATAAGATGGAACAAGATAGCAACTTGTTGGAAGTAATACATTTTGATGTGTGCAGTCCAATAAGTGCTAAAACCTTGATGGATATCGTTATGTTCTTACTTCACAGATGATTTGAGTATATACTGAGTATATTTACTTGATGAAACACAAGACTGAATTATTGAAAGGTTCAAGTAATTTCAGAGTGAAGTTGAAGATCTTCGTGACAAGAGGATGAAATGTCTGTGATGTGATCATAGAGATGAATATCTGAGTTACGAGTTTTGGCACACAATTAAGACATTGTGCAAATTGTTTCACAATTAATACCGCCTGGAACACCATAGTGTGATGGTGTGTCCGAACATCATAGTTGCACCCTATTGGATATGGTGCGTACCATGATATCTCTTATCGAATTACCACTATTGTTCATGGGTTTGGCATTAGAGACAACCACATTCACTTTAATAGGGCACCACGTAATTCCATTGAGACGACACCGTTTGAACTATGGTTTGGAGAAACCTAAGTTGTCGTTTCTTGAAAGTTTGGGGCTACAATGCTTATGTGAAAAAGTTTCAGGTTGATAAGCTCAAACCCAAAGAGGATAAAATACATCTTCATAGGACACCCAAAACAGTTGGGTATTCCTCCTAATTCAGATCCGAAAGCAATAGGGATTGTTTCTTGAATCAGGTCCTTTCTCGAGGAAAAGTTTCTCTCGAAAGAATTGAGTGGGAGGATGGTGGAGACTTGATGAGGTTGTTGAACCATCACTTCAACTAGTGTGTAGCAGGCACGTAAAGTTGTTCTGTGGCACCTACACCAATTGAAGTAGAAGCTTATGATAGTGATCATGAAACTTGGATCAAGTCACTACCGAACCTCGTAGGACGACAAGGACGCGTACTGCTTCGGAGTGGTACGGTAATCCTGTCTTGGAGGTCATGTTGCTAGACAACAATGAACCTACGAGCTATGAAGAAGCGATGGTGGGCCCGGATTCCGATGAATGGCTCGAGGCCATAAAATCCGAGAGAGGATCCATGGACTTTGGTGGACTTGCCCGATGATCTGCAAGACATTGAGATGAATGGATCTTTAAGAAGAAGACGGACGTGGATGGTAATATCACCGTCTATGAAGCTCGACTTGTGGCGAAGAGTTTTTCACAAGTTCAAGGAGTTGACTATGATGAGATTTTCTCATCCGTAGCGATGCTTTAGTCCGTCGGAATCATGTTAGCATAAGCTGCATTTATGAAGTCTGGCAGATGGATGTCAAAATGAGTTTCCTTACCAGTTTTCGTAAGGAAAGGTTGTATGTGATACAATCAGAAAGTTTTGTCGATCCTAAGGATGCTAAAAGGTATCTTTGGCTCCAGTGATCCTTTCTAAGGACCGGAGTAAGCATCTCGGAGTTGGAATGTGCGCTTTGATGAGATGATCAAAGATTTTGGGTTTATACAAAGTTTATGAGAAACTTGTATTTCCAAAGAAGTGAGTGGGAGCACTATAGAATTTCTGATGAGTATATGTTGTTGACATATTGATGATCAGGAATGATGTGGAATTTTCTGTAAAGCATATAGGGTTATTTGAAAAATGTTTTTCAAGTGAAAACTTGTATTAAGCTACTTGAACATTGAGCATCAAGATCTATAGGGATAGATCAAAACCGCTTAATGGTACTTTCGAATGAGCATATACCTTGACATGATCTTGAAGGTGTTCAAGATGGATCAGTCAAAGAAGGAGTTCTTGCACGAGATGTAAGGTATGAAGTTAAGACTTAAAGCTCGACCACGGCGAATAGAGAGAAAGGGCGAATGTCGTCCCCTATGCCTTAGGCGTAGGCTCTACGGTATGCTATCTTTGTGTACCGCAGGAAGTGTGCCTTGCCATGAGTCGATCGAGGGGTACAAGAATGATCCAGGAATGGATCATTGGATAGCGGTCAAAATTGTCCTTGGAGTAAATAAGGACATGTTTCTCGATTATGGAGGTGATAAAGAGTTCGGCGTAAAAGGTTACGTCGATGCAAGCTTTAACACCTATCCGAATGACTCTTGAGTAGCAAACTGGATACGTATAGTGGAGCAACCATTTGGAATAGCTCCAAGTGGAGCGTGGAAGCATCATTTACAATATGACCTAGAGATTTGCGAAATACATACGGATCTGAATGTTGCAGACCCGTAGACTAAAACCTCTCTCACAAGCAAAACATGATCAAACCCCAGAACTCATTGAGTCTTAATCACATGATGATGTGAACTAGTTTAATGACACTAGTAAACTGTTTGGATGTTGGTCACATGGCGATGTGACGTGTGAGTGTTAATCACATGGTAATGTGAACTAGATTATTGATTCTAGTGCAAGTGGGAGACTGTTGGAAATATGCCCTAGAGGCAATAATAAATTAGTTATTATTATATTTCCTTGTTCATGATAATCGTTTATTATCCATGCTATAATTGTATTGATAGGAAACTTCGGATACATGTGTGGGTACATAAACAACACCATGTCCCTAGTAAGCCTCTAGTTGACTAGCTCATTGATCATCTGATGGTTTCTGTTTCCTGACCATGGACATTGGATGTCGTTGATAACGGGATCACATCATTTTGAGAATGATGTGATGGACAAGACCCAATCCTAAGCCTAGCACAAAGATCGTAGTTCGTATGCTAAAGCTTTTCTAATGTCAAGTATCATTTCCTTGGACCATGAGATTGTGCATCTCCCGGATACCGTAGGAATGCTTTGGGTGTACCAAGCGTCACAACGAATCGGGTGGCTATAAAGGTGCACTACTGGTATCTCCGAAAGTGTACATTGGGTTGTACGAATCGAGGCGGGATTTGTCACTCCGTGTAAACGGAGAGGTATCTCTGGGCCCACTCGGTAGGACATCATCATAATGTGCACAATGTGACCAAGGGGTTGATCACGGGATGATGTGTTACGGTACGAGTAAAGAGACTTGCCGGTAACGAGATTGAACAAGGTATCGGGATACCGACGATCGAATCTCGGGCAAGTGCAATACCGCTAGACAAAGGGAATTGTATACGGGATCGATTGAGTCCTTGACATCGTGGTTCATCCGATGAGATCATCGTGGAACATGTGGGAGCCAACATGGGTCTACACACTTAAGGTCCGATGACGCTAGGGTTATAAAGGAAGTTTGTATGTGGTTACCGAATGTTGTTTGGAGTCCCGGATGAGATCCCGGACGTCACGAGGAGTTCCGGAATGGTCCAGAGGTAAAGATTTATATATGGGAAGTCCTGTTTTGGTCACCGGAAAGGTTTCGGGTTTTTAGGTAATGTCTGGGACCAGGAGGGTCCTGGGGTCCACCAAGTGGGGCCACCGGCCCGGAGGGCTGCATGGGCCAAGTGTGGGAGGGACCAGCCCGGGTGGGCTGGTGCGCCCCCCTGAGGCCCAAAGGCGCCTAGGATTTGGGGAGGGGGCGCCCCACCTAGCTTGGGGGGCAAGTTTCCCCTCTCGCCCCCCCTTGGCCGCCCCACCAGATGGGATCTGGGCTGGCCGCCGCCCCTAGGGTGGAACCCAAGGTGGGGGCGCAGCCCTCCCTCGCCCCCTATATATATTTGAGGGTTTTGGGGCTGCCAACACATGGTTTTTTTCACCTCTCCATGGCGCAGCCCTGCCTCTCCTCCTCCTCCTCTCCCGCGGTGCTTGGCGAAGCCTGCGGGATTGCCACGCTCCTCCATCACCACCATGCCGTTGTCTTTGCTGCTGGATGGAGTCTTCCCAACCTCTCCTCTCTCCTTGCTGGATCAAGGCATGGGAGACGTCATCGGGCTGTATGTGTGTTGAACGCGGAGGTGCCGTCCGTTCGGCACTAGGATCTCCGGTGATTTGGATCATGACGAGTACGACTCCTTCAACCCCGTTCTCTTGAACGCTTCCGCTTAGCGATCTACAAGGGTATGTAGATGCACTCTCCTTGCCCTCGTTGCTGGTTTCTCCATAGATAGATCTTGGTGACACGTAGGAAAATTTTGAATTTCTGCTACGTTCCCCAACAGGGGCCCCACCTGTCCAGTAGTAACTCGCTGTCAAATCACACAGCCCTACGTTTCAGCAGCCTACTCCCTCGTCTTCTCGTGTCTCTGTCGAACTGACTAGGCGGAACTGCCCCGCCGCCTACCGCGCAGGAAAAGCCCCACCCTCGACTTTTAAATAGTATACAGTATACTAATTTTGTATCCATGGATTGCGCCCGCGCCATGGAGCAAAGCGTCTAGAAAACGGATGAGAGACGGTGGGCTTGCAATAGAGAAGAGGGAGAGGCGAGACGGTGTTTTTGGAATGGAGATGATGGAGAGGAGAGGAGGTGGTTTTGCAATGGAGAAGATCAGAAGAGGGAGAGGCGAGACAGTGGTTTTGGAATGGAGATGATGGAGAGGAGAGGAGGTAGTTTTGCAATGGAGAAGAGGTCGAGGAGCGTGCGGCAGCGATTTAGGATTGGACGAGAGGGCCGGCGCGCTGTGACTAGATCAAAATCAAAATCAATTTACCCTTCAATTAATAAAGCGACCCCACATTAACTAGTCTCCCTTTTATTCTGGGTCATAATTGACCATGATTTTCGCACATAAAATATATGTTATACGTTGCAAAAATAATATAATTTGAAAGTACATTCGAATCTGAACCAAACGATACAATTTTTGGTGACATGCATTCACATTTTGCTTGTCAAATACAGTACGTGCTCAAACTTTGACCCAAAATATGCAAAACAATAAAAAAATACTTCCAAGACCAGCGCCGCTCTTCCGCTCTTCTCCTCTTAAACCACCGCCGCTCCTCTCCTGTTCCAATCTAAATGCAACAGAGCGAAATATCTGCAACAGAGCAAAACAGCGGCGATACTCCTGGAGGGAGTCACGCGGGAGTACATAGAGCTGCTCCTCTGGGCCATGGAGCAAACAGATTCACTGAATCCGATCGTAAGGGAGCGGTGGTGGGAGCATCCACCAGAGATTGAAGGATCGAGCATCTACAGGGTGCCGTTTGTGAGGGTGTCCTGCCAGAGCGAGCCGGTGGAGTCTTCATCGACCGAACCCAACTGCAAGAGGAGAAAAGCAGTTGGCCCGATGACGCTTCCCCGCCATCGTCTCCCTCGCCGTTCACATCGTCTCACGGGGCGGCTGTCTGCCGCCGAGGAATAGGAGGGCTGCCCCCCAATAAGTAGTCGGCGGGTTGTGAATTGTCGGGAGGAGCTTAGGGTTGTCGATATTTGCAGGTTCTAAATTGTGTTTTGTGTTGTGTATTTTGAGAGTACTTTCAGATATGAATGTCTTTTGAATTTCAGATTTGCGATATTGAGCATATGAAGTATTTTATGAATTCTAGAGATCTATTTTAGCACTTAAAAAATGTAGTATCATAGGAGTATAAAAGTGCAGACAATGTGATTCTCGGAGAAAAGCGCAAGTTTGATTTGAGATAAGAAATCGCAAGTTGATTCAGATAAGAAACTACAACTTCGAGGCGAGCATTTATATTAACACGGCCTTTTCAAACAGGGTTAACATCATGTTGGAAGTTTTATTCATGGTCAAAAATGGAACTACCAGCCAGTTAACATCATGCTGATCAACATTCATGCATAGCACATCTTCATATGATGCACAGTCAAAATACCCACACAATGTCGAGTGTGCGAAACATAGAGAAAACGAGGGACGAAGTTTTGGCAAGTGTTGGACGTGGTTTTGGGCTGCCCCGTCTAGGCTTTCATTCTTAACATGCGCAGCCCACGGCCTCGGATGGGAGGTCCATAGGCTTGTTTGTATTTTCTTAGGGCCGTCATGTATCGACCGGCCTATGGACCTCCCATCCGAGGTTTTATTTTTGGCAGCCCAATTTATGTATTTTTTTGAAGAAAATGCAGAGGTCTGTTCTATTTTCTATATAAGAATAGGAACGCCAGGTCCAACTTATGTTTCCCTTCTAACTATATTATATATATTTAAATTATTTTATATGTTGACTGTTTAGTTCACATAATTGGCAAGTAGATGACCGCTCTCGCGATCCCCTTCGCCCCCGCCACCACCTCCACCCTCGCCGCCACCCCCGCCACTACCTCCACCCTCGCTGCCGCCACCCCCCGCCTCCTGACTCCGGGTGTGCCTGCCACCCTCAGCGAGTCCGCTTGAGCGCCCCATGGAGTCGCCGGCCATATCCATGGGGGAATGGCTGGAAGACAGGCAGATGTACAAGATGCATCTCCCACATGTCTACAAAGCCTTCCCGCGGATGCTCCAGCCGCTCGACTCCGTCGCGCCAGCGGTGCTGTGGGAGACTCGAGGGAGGAGATGGAGGGAGCGGGCGATGCGGATCCATGAAGACGCTCTCTCCTGGACCCAGTGCACGCGAGAATGGAGGGAAGCAGAGGAGGAAGCTGCGAGGGAGGAAGCCGAGGAGGGACAGAATCCGTTCTCTCACTCGCGCAGGTATGCTCGGATGTGCAAGGATCATGTGGATTGGGAGCTACTGAATCTAGCCCTGCGGATCTACTTCGAAGGAGATTTCTCGGAGACGCACATGATGCCCCACCCCAGTGAGCCGCCGATTGCGTTCATTCGATGGGCGAAAGGAGAAAGTGAATTCAGGAGATCCACACCGTGCTGCGAGATGGGAATGCTTGACTGGACTCCTGCTCACCAGCACGCACCGGAGCCGGAGCAGGTGGATCCCCTACCTTACCTCTCCTCCAAACCTGCAGAAGATTGAAATTAGGCTTGCAATCTGCTTCAATTGAGCTGTCTGGTGGTTATTTCTGCTTCCTGAGAGACAACATCTGGCTGGAGGATGAGAGGAACCAGGAACTCCAATGAATTTCCCCTATCACAATGGGGGGGAGCGTCGGTTGGACAGTGGTACGGCCCACCTCCACCCCAAATGGGGGCATAATCTGGGCAGGCTCCTGTAATTGCCCAAGATCAATCTACTGGTGGTTCTGACTCTCAGATCAGTGGAAAATCTCAAGGCAAGAATCAGCAAGAGAAGAGATAGGACATCCAGAAAACTGCTCCCCGCCTCGCTTGGGCCTTATGGCATACTCTGAGGTGAACTGCTACAACTGTGGGGAACCAGCGCATCATTTGGATAAATGTGTCAAGCCCAAGAGTTGTTTTATCTGCAAAATGGTTACCCATAAAGTTGAGAATTGCCCTGTCAGAAAGAAAAACCCACAGTTCTGCCAGATATGTTGGAAGTGCTGCTTCAGGATTATGTCCACCATTGACTAGAATTTTCTGTGACACAGAATTAGATAGTTTCTTTCCCCTTTCTAGTTGTAGAGCTCTGCCCAGATGTGGTAGTGACCACACTCCTTTGCTCTGGGACTCTGGTATTAACCAAACTCCAAAGAGAAATAGTTTTAAATTTGAAAAGTGGTGGTTACTTAGAGAAGATTTTACTGAGCTAGTCAGGAAAATCTGGAATGAGCCTACTGGGAGCAGCTGCCCCCTAGAAAATTGGCAGATCAAAATCAAGAGATTTAGAAGAACTACGAAAGGGTGGAACTCCAATGAGGAAGCTAATCTTAGAAGATACAAAAGGCTTCTCCTCCTTGAGTTTGATTCTCTAGATATTAAGGCTGAAACCACTGACCTCTCTGAGGCTGAGACTAATAGATTAAACTTTGTCCATGGAGAGCTCAAGAAAATTTGGCTTCACGAAGAAATCAAAGCCAAACAAAGGTATAGAGATAGGAACATTAAGGAGGGTGATAGAAATACTGCTTACTTCCATGCAGTAGCTAACCAGAGGAGGAAGAAAACCCTCATTCACTCCCTTGATGGCCCTAATGGCCCTGTTACTGAGGTAGATGAGATGCTGAAAGTGGCTAGTGACTTCTACAAATACCTGTTTAGGAAAGAAAACCCTTCTGGGTTCTCTTTGCAATTTTATTTTCTCTGCTTCTGAAAAAGTCTCTCCTGCTGAAAATGAGCTGCTAGAAGCCCCTTTTTCAGAGACAGAGGTGAAGGAAGCCATTTTTAGCTCTTATCCTGATGGTGCTCCTGGTCCTGATGGGATTCCCTTCTTGTTTTACCAGCATTTTTGGGACTTGGTGAAAAATGATCTCTTAGATCTTTTCCAAGGCTTCAATAGAGGAGAGTTGGATCCAGCAACTTACTCATGGGGGGTCTGTTGGGGTCAAGTTAAATAACTGTAAATATGATTTTTTTCCTTGCTGGTAAAGGCCTTAGGCAAGGTGACCCCATCTCCCCGCTTTTGTTTAATTTAGTAGTGGACATTCTTACTAAAATGCTGAGCAAAGCTGCTGATCATAGTCTGATTGCAGGGCTCTGTCCTGAGGTCTGCCCTGGTGGCATCATCTGCCTTCAATATGCAGATGATACCATCCTTTTCTTAGACAATGACTCCACACATGCTAGCAATCTGAAAACTGTTCTAACCTATTTTGAAAAAGTCTCAGGCATGAGAATCAACTACTGTAAAAGTGAACTCATCCCTATCAACATGGATGATCAGGAGTTAGCTGACTTCCTCTCTATTCTAGTTTGTAATAAAGGTAACTTCCCCATTAAGTACCTAGGTATCCCTCTCCACTATGATAAACTGAGGAGAGAGGATATCCAACCCTTCTAGATAAAATCATTAAAAGGATTGCTGGGTGGAGGGCAAACTTCTCTCTTCTGAGGTAGATTGATCCTCATACAAGCTTGTTTGGCTAGCATTCCAGTGTATCTCCTCTCCTTCTTCAAGTTCCCTAAATGGGCAGTGAAACTCATCAATTCTCAGATGTCTCATTGCTTGTGGAATGATTTTGTGGGAAATAGGAAGCTACACCTTGCTAATTGGGCCATAGTTTCTATGAAAAAAAGATTTTGGAGGCCTAGGCATACCTAACCTCCAAGAAATTAACATTTGTCTTCTAGGGTCTTGGATTAAAAGATTCTATGAGGAAGACCTGAAACCCTAGAAGCTTCTTATTGCCCATAAATACCTAGGAAATAAACCTAATAGTTTTGTCCCTTCCTCCAACCCTAAGACCTCTAGATTCTGGAAAGGATTAAAATCTATTATGCATTGTCGGTGTACTAGAGTAGGGGTACCCTAGTATCCCGAACTCGTGCACGGGCGATTCTGACACCAGCTGGCAAGGCTTGCACAGTCACCGCCAAGATCCTCCGTGGTTCCTTTGGAGCCATTCAAGAACAAAGTATTCAACCAAGAAGACAAGGCCCGGCAAGAGGAGCTTGCCGGAAGGCCACTCAAGGCACGCATAAAAGACAAGACCACGGCAAGAGGAGCTTGCCGGGAAGGCTCGAAGAGCGACAAGCCTCCGGACGCGACAAGGATTCAGCCGCGGCAAGGCACTTGCCGCGGCAGGCAACCTCTCTTCATCTCCGCTCCAGCTCATCCACCAACGTGTCGCCATGAGACCATTCCATGCACGCGTGTCAAGAGGCTGTGCAGCCAGCGGGGAGCAGCGATAAGCGGCGCTGACAAGCTTGCCATCGTGGCGAGCGGTGGCGCTCTGACGGTCCCTGTTGCCTTTGTTTAGGCGGCGAGGGTGACGGGCATTTAATGCTTTGTCCCTTGCCGTCGTGGTTAGGTATATTACCTTTATACCTTTGTTCAAGTAGGTGTACCAACTCTTGTTTTCCATTTGTACCCTCATCTACGTTGCCACCTGTCGGAGACCCCTTGAGCATATAAAAGGAGGCCCATGCGCAACGTAGAGGGGGGTACGATTCCAACGTAACCAGAGAACACTCTCACGCTAGGTCTTGTAGCTCTCATCGCTCCCTAGCAAGAACACAATACAATCAGACAAGCAGCAGTAGGAGTATTATCTCTCCGGAGAGCTCCGAAGCTGGGTAAACTGCTCGTGTGCTTCGCCTCGATCCGCTCTTCATGCGATCTCCGCCCCCTCCAAACCAAAAGGGGCTCGGTCCGCCGGCCCCATAGGTGTTCGTGGGTCCGATCAGCCTCCCCGACATCTTTGGCGCGCCAGGTAGGGGGCGTCGAGGCTGTGTGAACCTGATCCGGCGTTCACACGAGCAACATCTTCATCATCTTCAACATCTTCGTCAACATGCCACCGAAGAAGAAGGCTTCGGCGGTAGAGGCCCCGTCCGCGTCGAACCCACCACCACCGGAGCAAACAGGTGGTGGGGTAGACGCCGGCGAAAGAATGGACGGCGACGGGGGAGCTCACGGTGCTGCCAAGTCCAAGGACAAGGCCGCGCAGACCTCGGCGTCCGTACATGTACCGCGCCCGTCTCAGGAGGCGCGGGACCGACAACGTCATGGCATTCACAATGCCATACGCTCATTGGACCGAGATCGAGCTGGAGGATCTCGGGACGTTCAAGACCAACATGCGCGCCAACATCTTTGGCGCTGGCGAAAACCTGATCGCTCGGACGGGATACTGCTCCTTCTAACATAGATAGAAGTCCGAGCATATCCCGCTCCTCGCGCCGTTCGCCATTGCCACCCACTACTCCGGCGGAAGCCTTGGCGAGGGCTCAACTGCTCCTCGACTACCCTCCAACAGCCGACAAGGTTGACGAATGGAGGGCCACCATCTAGAGTCTCATCGGCTTCGCCAACGGCGACGCTCCGCGACAACCGAGTGCGTTGCTGCCGCGGCAGGAACGCCAAACGCGAGCCGGTGGCGACGAGACCGGTGGGGGTGCAACCACCATGCACTCTCCGCCCCGAAGGCCAAGATCGCCGACTCGCCGGATCCACCTTGACAACGACTCCACTGCATCATCAGATCCACGAGCTCAGCGTGATCAGCGCCAAGTGCTACACGATCGACAACAAGAGGACGCTCGAACTCGTGACGCGCCGAAGAGAAGCGGACGTCAATCCGACAAGCGGCGCGGGACCTCTGTTGACATGCACGCGCCCGGAAGAACCAGGCGACTTGCCGTGCAGCGGTAGGTTGCCCTGCGTTCACTCGTGAGCTGCGGCAAGTCGATGGCCCGACAAGAAGAGCTTCAAGCCGACGCATTGCAGAGAAGTACGACGGCAAGACGCATCCGTCGGAGTTCCTCGGCATCTACAGCATTGCGGTGCAGGCTCTTTGAAGCGACGACAAGATCCTGCCAACTACTTCCCGCCGTGCTCAAGCCCAACGTCGAGTCCTGGCTCATGCACTTGCGGACAACTCCATATCTTCTTGGGAAGATCTATGCCATCGATTGTCGGCGCCTTTACAGCGTGACCACAAACCCCATGGCCAAGAAAGTGACCTTCATCTGCTCGCCCAGAAGGAAGGAGAGCCCCTGCGCAAGTATATTCAGAGATTCAGCCGTGTACAGCATAACATCCCAGATGTCCACTCTGCCGCGGTGATCAGCGCGTTCCATCAGAACGTGCGAATCCGCAGGATGCGGAAGGATATGGCGATGTGCAAGATCAGAGACGTCAGTGATCTATACGCCTTGGCCGACAAGTGTGCACGTGCTGAGGAAGGGAGGAGACTCCCCGGAGAGAATGCAGAAGCAGGATCTGACAGTGAGGAGACCGCCCCGGCAAAGAAGAGCCGGCGGCGGGCTAACAGGAAAAACAAAGGCAGAGACGTGCTAGTCGTCGAGCAGTCCGGCAACGGAGGTGGCGACAAGAACACACAGGCTGGTGGCTCCGGCAAGGAGGTTGCCGCTGGCACCAACCACCAGTCTGTGGCGGCCGCCGACAAGCAGGACGGCAGCTCCGACAAGCGATCTTGCAAGATCCACCGCACCAAGGGCCATGACCTCGAGCTGCAAGAAGGTAGAGAGCAGCTTGTCGAGCAATGAGAAGGCTGAAATCTGGCGAGCGACAAGGAGAAGGCCCAAGAAGGTGCTGGGGGAGCTAGCAAGAAGCGTCCCGGCAGGGGAGGACGCCGCGGCAAGGCCAAGCAGCGGCAAGGAGACAGACCTCCCCGCGGCCGCGACAAGGATGAGGATGACGACGACGATGAAGACATGGATGATGACGACGCCGATGAGCAGGAGTTTCAGAAAGCCACGGAAGTTCTCTGCGTTGATGGAGGTGCTTCCCTGCATACTTCCCACCGCCAACTCAAGCATTGGATGCGGGAAGTTAATGCAGCTGAACCATCCGTAGAGTCACGCAAGCCTCTGAAGTGGTCCAGCATGCCTATCATCTTTGATATTGAGGACCACCCTGACCGCATAAGCTGCGGTCGGGTGCTTGCCGATGTTGGTCTCACCAACTATCCGCAACCTCAAGGTCACCAAGATGCTAGTTGACGGCGGGCCGGCTTAAACCTGATCTCCTCCGCGGTGCTCCGGAAGCTTCAGATCCTCGACGGCGGGCTCGAAGAGACGGCACTTTCCAAGGAATCAATCCGGGAAGGAGCAAGCCGAAGGGAAGATCACGTTGCGGTAACATTTGGCAGCGAAGCTGAACTTTAGTCGACAGGTCACATTCGACGTTGCTGATTTCCCATTGCCTTACAATGGGATACTTGGCAAATCCGGCACTCGCTAAGTTCATGGCAGCCTCTCATTATGCATACAACTTACTCAAGATGCCAGGCCCGATAAGCATCATCTCTGTCCATGGCGACAAGAAGGATGCTCTTATCTGTGCCGACAAGATCTACCGGGAAGCAGCAGCCGCGACAGATTGCAAACCACTTGCCGCTGAAGCTCCCGGGGGGAAGAAGAAGACCAAGTCCGGCAAGAGCTCTGATGCCCACTCCGGCAAGCGCACCTCTTCGGAGTGATGCGCTACCGTCGAGGACGCACCATCGAGCTCCACCGGCAAGTGCAAGAAATCTGATGGCAGCTCCGCCAAAGACCAAGAAGGTGTCCGCCAAGGAGGACGGCACCGGTGGTACCTTCACCATCAGTGCCTCTCTCGACCCTAAATAGGAAGGCGCGCTCGTTGCTTTCCTGCGGGCGAACGTCGACGTGTTTGCATGGCAACCGTCTGACATCCCCGGTGTTACCAGGAAAGTAATTGAGCACCGTCTTGCCGTTTGTCCTCATGCGCGGCCCATCAAGCAGAAAGTCAGGAAGCAAGCAGTGGAGCGTCAAGAATTCATCACAGAAGAGATCAAGAAATTGGAAGCAGCAGGCCTTGTTAGAGGAGTGCTCCATCCTACGTGGTTGGCCAATCCTGTAGTTGTGCGCAAGGCTAACGGGAAATGGAGACTTTGCATTGACTTCACGGATGTTAATAAAGCTTCTCCCAAAGATCCATTTCCCTTGCCGCGCATCGACCAGATTGTTGACTCCACGGCTGGATGTGATTTGCTTTCGTTTCTTGATGCATATTCAGGATATCATCAAATCTTCATGGCAGAAGAAGATGAGGAGAAGACCGCATTCATCACCCCATGTGGCACATACTGTTTTGTACGGATGCCCTTCGGGTTAAAGAATGCTTTGGTTCAACGTTTGCAAGGGTAGTTCATGATGCTTTTGAGCCGCAAATGCACAGAAATGTAGAAGCCTACATGGATGACATAGTGGTCAAGAGCAAGGACAAAGCAACTCTAGTTCAAGATTTGGATGAGACCTTTGCAAATCTGCGCAAGATCAACCTCAAGCTCAACCCCGAGAAGTGCGTGTTTGGAGTCCCTTCCGGCAAGCTTCTCGGGTTCTTCGTGTCTCAGCGAGGAATTGAAGCCAATCCCGACAAGATCAAGGTCATTGAGCAGATCGAAGCACCAAAGCGCGTCAAGGATGTACGAAGGCTTGCCGGTTGCGTAGCTGCTCTCAGCAGGTTTACCTCTAGGTCTGCTGAGCGCGCCCTGCCATTTTTCAAAATCTTGAAAAAGGCAGGTCCAATGAAATGGACTCCCGAAGTGGAGGCTGCGCTGCAGGACTTGAAGAGTTACCTGTCCTCCACTCCAGCAGTTGTCGCACAAGAGAAGTTGCTGCTATATATAGCGGCAACCAATCAAGTGGTTAGTGCTGCGTTAGTAGCGGAGAGGGAGGCGGATGATGAGCTAGCAACCACGGCAGACACATCCAGCGACAAGCGAGGCTTCATCGGCAAGCTCTGGTCCCGACAAGGGCGGATCTGCTTGTGACGCATGAGCAGATGCGAAAAGGATGGTGCAGCGCCCGGTTTACTTTGTCGGTTCCCTTCTGCAGGGGCTAGATCAAGGTACTACGGTGTGCAGAAATTGCTTTTCGGCCTCCTCATGGCCTCGACAAAGCTGCGCCATTACTTTCGAGCACATGAGATCACAATTGTCACTCGCTTTCCGGCTGAAGAGGATCTGCAGAATCCGGAGGCAACAGGCGGATTGTCGAGTGGGCACTGGAACTATCAAGCTTTGGCCTCAAGTTTGAGAGCACTTCAACTATCCAAAGCGAGCATTGGCAGAGTTCATAGCAGAATGGACGCCAACACGGATGAAGAAATTCCAGAGACAAGCATTCCCGTCAAGGAAGCAAGCAAAAGAGTGGCTGATGTACTTTGATGGTGCCTTCTCGGCGCAAAGGCGCCCGGTGCGGCGTCTTGCTTGTCGCACCCACCGGAGAGCACCTCAAGTACATAGTCCAGATGCACTTTCCCAAGGAGCAAGCAACAAACAATACAGCAGAGTATGAAGGTTTGCTTGCTGGTCTCAGGATCGCAGTAGACCTTGGGATCAAGAAGCTTATTGTCAGGGGTGACTCGCAGCTTGTCGTCCGCCAAGTGAACAAAGATTATCAGAGTCCATTGATGGAAGCCTACGTTGATGAAGTGAGAAAGCTAGAAGAACACTTTGACGGCCTACAAATGGAACATGTTCCAAGAGCTCAGAACGATATTGCTGATGGCCTGTCAAAGTGCGCTGCACTTGAGTTGCCTGTGGAACCAGGAATTTTCGTGCTCAAGCTAACTCAACCAACCGTAACACCATCAACTGGACAGAACAGGAAGAGGAAGTTGATCTCTGGTGACTACTTTCCGGCAGAGCTTCCCGAAGCCGCCGCCACGAAGGTCCCTGTGGATCGACACCAAGAATCTTGAGGAGCATTCTGCTCCGACAAGCCCTGTGGTTTTTTTCGTTGAAGCAGTCGCTCCCGACAAGTTTTGCCCCGGCAAGCTTGCCGGGGAACGTCAAGCTCCGGCTGTGCCGCAGGTTCTTGCCGTGGAAGCTGATGTTCCCACAGCAGCAGATGTGCCTTTAGTCCTTGTTGTCGAGCCTCAAGCTCTAGCATGGGCGCAGCAGATTGTCCATTTCCTTCGGCGGAGAACTTCCGAAGAGCAAGAAGAAGCGGAAAGAGTAGCCCGGCAGTCAAGTATGTACCAGTTTGTCGACAAGACACTGCATGTAGAAGGAGACTCAACGGTGTGAAATTGAAGTGTATTTGCGGGAAGATGGACAAAAGCTGTTGGCGAGAGATACATGGAGGCATATGTGGTCATCACATTGGCGCAAGAGCACTTGCCGCAAAGCTTTCCGGCAAGGTTTCTTCCGCCGACAGCCCTCCAGGATGCAACCGCACAAGTAACCAAGTGTGAAGTGTGCGGTTCCATTCCAAACAGATACACCAGCCAGTTCAAGCTCTCGGGCGATCCCTTTATCCTAGCCATTTTTGATGCAGGGGCTCGACATCCTCGGCCCCTTCCACGAAGCTGTCGGGGCTTTGAGTACTTATGCGTTGCCATCGACAAGTTCACAAAGTGGCCGGAAGTGGAAGCGATGAGGAAGGTGACAAGACACGGTCGTGATCAAGTTCTTCAGTCGATTGTTTGCCATTTGGAATCCCTAACAGGATCATCACCGACAACGGTACACAATTTATGAGCCGCACCTTCATGCAGTACGTCCAAGATCTTGGCGCCAAGGTCTGCTTTGCTTCTGTTGCTCACCCGAGAAGCAACGGTCAAGCAGAGAGGGCAAATGTTGAAGTGCTGCGCGGGCTCAAGACCAGAACTTTTGACAGGCTGCACATGTGCGGAAGAAACTGGATTGAGGAGCTACCGGTGGTTCTTTGGTCGATCAGGACGACGCCAAATCAAGCCACTGGCCAGACACCTTTTGCTCTAGTCTATGGAGCAGAGGCAGTTCTCCCCACGGAACTCGTATACGGATCGCCTCGAGTGTTCGCTTATGATGAGCTTGAGCAAGAGCAACTGCAACAAGATGACGCACTGCTCCTTGAGGAAGATCGTCTTCAGCCATTGTCACGAGCTGCTCGTTATCGACCAAGCTTTAACGCCGCTACCATAGCCGCAAAGTCAATGCCAGAAGTCTCGAGGAAGGCGACCTTGTTCTTCAGCGCGTTCAGTCCGCCAAGAATTCAAACAAGTTGACGCCGAAGTGGGAAGGCCCTTATCGGGGGAAACGAGTCACTAGGCCTGGCGCTGTCCGCCTTGAGACCGAAAATGGCATTCCGGTGAGCAACTCCTGGAACATTGAACATCTTCCTAAGTTTTACCCGTAGGGCGCGGTTGCTGGAACCTGTTCCGGCAACCACCTTTTGTACAAGTCTTGCCGCTGATGCATGTAATCCTTTGTACAAAGCCGGGCGCAGACCCCGTGCATCAGTAAAGCTCATGTGTTGCGCACAACTTGTCAAATTCATGCTTTCATCATTTTATTGCATGTTTTGACTAACACTTTGTGCAGCACCCACACCCGGTAAGCAATATCGAGCCGCTGGGCTCCATAACTTTATTTTCTCTTCTTTCTCTTTTCTCAAAGAAAGGAAGGCTCCCTCGCGCACAAGTTAACCAGGGGGAAGGAGAAGATAATACTATGGACCAAGCGTTGCTCGAGGAAGTTTCATATGTCGGGAAGCAAACGGCATGAAAAAGCTAAGTTGCCAAAGTTTGAGCAATCAGTTCTTAAAATTTTAAGTTATCTTCCTCGAACGATAGTACTTTGTATGGAAAACCTGCGGCGGAGGAACCAACTCATGACTAGTCGCGCCCTTACTTTGTTTCGAGTCCGCTCAATAACTTAAGTGAGCTGCAGCTAGTCGCGACAAGGTTGCTTTGTCGGGCGGCACCGCCCGGCTCTTGACGTTCGCACTCAGCGCTTCATGACAAAGGTGCCTGCACCGACAAGTTCCCTAAAAGCGTAGGGCAAAAACGTACAAAGGAAGGAATCAAGTAAAGGAAATAACATTGCAATCATCGCCTAAGATAGAGTTATATTACAAAATAACCTGTCGCGGATCTAATAAATTGTTCTAAACATGATCAGCAGCGACAAGGGAAAGATAAAATTGGCGGCCTAGTCTACGCGGTCGCCATCAATCCGCTTGATCTTGCCCAGCTTGTCCACAATGGGTGCGACAAGGGCTTTGAGCGCCTCCACATCAGCATCTGGCGGCAAGGATCTGAGGACGCCGTTGAGGTTGAGGCCTGGATTGCGGAAGGCCACCTTCATCAACACCTTACGGAGGGCTCTGCACAGATCTGGCGCGATTCCTCGCCCGGCTGCTGGGATCTCTTCCCGGAGTCGCTGGAGAGCCGTCACCACACCCTTGAAGAATAAGCTAAGCTTGGCGCTGGGTTGGAGGTGCTCGTCGGAGGAGTATCCGAGATCCACCATCCCCAGCTCCATCAGCTCGTTGTGGATGGCGGCAGCAGTATCCACAAGACCTTCGGTCGATGCTCCACACTCTCCCTCAAAGTGATGCAGGTGGCAACAGCATTCACCAGCAGCTCCTCGTTAGCCTTGATCTTCTCCAACAGGCCCACCTCCCGCTCCTTGGCACCGTCCAGCGTCTGCGTCAGAGTGGTCAGCTTCAGCTGAAGATCTGCCTTGGAATCCTTGGCGGCGTCGAGCTCCTTGCTCCTATCGGCGAGACGGCCCTGCAGCTCGCCAAGAGTGTAGGCGTCCTGCTCACGCTCGTGCTTGAGCGCAGCAAGCTCCTCGCCGCTCTTCTGGAGACTGGCCTCCAGCTGTGTCACCTTCGCCTCCAAATCTTTCTTGGCAGCCTCGGCGGCTGCGGCAGCATCCTTCGCTTCCTTAAGAGCCCCGCCAAGTGACTCCTCGCGCGCGACAAGCTCTTCCTCGTGGCTGTCCAGGTTGACCTTCCGCTGCGCCAGCTCGCTTTCCTGCGCGGACAGCTTCTCGGCGGCAAGCTGCTGCTCCTCCTCAGTTGCGGCCTTCTCAAGGATGAAGGTCGTGCGCTCCTCGGCGAGTAGCTCCCGCTCCTCCGCCAAGGACCGGAGAGCTTCCTGGTTGCGGCCCCGGAGCTCCTCCACGCGCTTCTCCATATCTGCTCCCGCCCTCGCGACAAGTGCTTCCCGGGACTCCAACTTGGCTTGTCGAGCGCGGTAGAGCGACAGCAGCTTCTTCAGCAGCTGCTCCTCCTCAGACTCGCCGTTGCTGCTGCTTGGCGCGTCCACCAGCGTCGGCCAGCGGAGGCGAGCAGCTCTCCGTCAAAGGTCTCTCCTTCGACCGCGCCACAGGCTCGACTCCCATGGGAGCTTGATGAAGACGCCGTCGCCCGGCCTTCAAGTAGGCGCCGGGCTGAGGCTCCTCGAACTGGCAGCTCGACGGCGGCAGAAGTCGGCGGTCGGTGTAGCGCTGGCGCTCCTGCGGCCCAGAGGGCCGCGGTCACGATCGCCAGACCCCTCGCCCGGCTTCATGGCGGCAGCCTCGGTGGCCTCCTCGCCCGGCAGGATCGTCGGCCTTGACCTCTTCTTCCACGATCATGGCAACCGTCGGTGTTGCCTTGCGTCCTCCTCGCCGGCGACCTCAGTCTCCATCAGATCTGTGGCGGACAAAGAAAGAAAGTCAAGCAAATATTCAAAGAAAAACAGAAGAAAACAAGCCCAAGGGAAATTTTCGCGCAAGAAGATTACCTGCAATGGGATCTGCAGCCATGGTCTCGACCACTGGAGGATCACTGGTGTTGTCCCTTGGCGGAGTAGTCTCCCTTGCCGGAGGACGCTCCCTTGCCGGAGAATCCTCCCTTGGCAGCGTAGTCGAAGCAGATAGAATTTCGGGGGCGGCCTCCGGGCCTTCCTGATGAGGCTGCTCTGCTCCTGCACAAACCAACAGTTAGATATCAATGAAGAAGGAGCACCCATGCACAACTAACAGTAAGGAGAAAACCGCATACTTACCCTGGGGGCCGTGCTGGGGGCTGCTTTGAAGGAGAGTTGCCTCACCCGGCAAGGTTGTCTCGGACGCGCCTCCTGCCGTCGCAGTAGGTTCGTCCTCGACGACGACCACCGGGGTCTTGGCTCTCTTCGACGCTCTCTGGGCCAGCGTCCTGAAAAGGAAAGAGTTCAGAACGAAGCAAATCAGATTCAAGATGAAGCAACAAAATTGAAGAAATACAAGCACAATATTGAAGCTTACTCTTCTTCCTCGTCGGAGCTTAGTGCGGAGAGATCAAACTCCGGCTCGCCTCCAGTGCGACGAGGCGGAGGAGTGGGCTCTCTTGGCCGCTTGGCGGAGGCGTCGGCGGTGGCCTGGGAGGATCCCGCCCCATATGTCGCAGCAGTGTGGGGTGCTCCCGCGGCAACATCGCTTGCCGTGATAGAAGCAGCGTCATTGGCAACAGCTGCTTGTGGGCCCGTCTGCCGCCCGTCTCGTCTCCGGCCTTGCGGAGGCGCTTCTTGCGGGCCGGGGGAGCTCCGTTTGCGGCAAGCCGCTGGATGGTGGGGAAGAAGCGCCCTCGGCTGGTTCGCTCGACTCGGCCTCGGGTTCGGCAAGCCCTTCCTCACCGACGAACTCCCTTCGCTCGGCAAGGCTTGCCGCCTCGGCTGCGTCTGCCTCCTCCACGGTGTACCCGAAGACGCCAGCGGCAGCAGCTGCCACCGCCTCCTCCAACCTTGTGGCAATGCGCACCATCTCTTTGTCGGTGGTGTCGTGGGTGAGCTTCTTCTGCTTGTCAGGGCGGATCGGCACTTCTTCCAAGCTGTCGAAGAACTGCCGCACGATGTCGTCGGAAGGCTCTTGCCGAGTTGGAGCGATCCCATGAGAATCGCTGACAACGGCATCATGGCGCGGATGCGGTCGGCGAAGAGTTGTTGCACAATGGGGACGACCCCTCGGCAACCTAAACCACTCGGGGTGATTGGGGTCATTCTTGAACAGCTCTAGCAGCATCGCATCCAACTCCAAGATGTGAAATTCCGGTTGAGGCCCGGCGCAACCTCATGATGTCCGCTGCGTTTTGGAACTCCCAAGCAGGTCTCCTCCTCTCCTGCAAGGGAGCGATGCGGCGGCGAAGGAAATCTGCGCCAACTGCGCCTACGGTGAGTCCGGCAAGCCTGAGGCGCAAGATCCGGGTCACAGCTATCTTCAACCTAGCATCTTCCGGCGCCAAGTTGCTCCAATCGTTGCCGCGCACTATTGGAGTTTGGCGCAGGGCAGTGAAGGGCTGCGGGTTCTCCTCTACGATCCAACACCAATTGGCTCTCCACTCCTCCCATTTGCTGCGGAACTCTCCTTCCAGATAGGCCTCTTTCTTGCCGACCCTGGAGACCCAAGCAATCCCTCCGGCAAGCGGCTCCCCTCTCAACGCTGGGCATGAAGAAGTGGCGGAAGATGGCTACGTTTGGGTGGATCCCGACAAAGTTTTGCAAAGGTGTGCGAAAACTGCCATGGTCAAGACGGCGTTGGGGTGAAATCAAGGAGGCGGAACCGTAGGTGTTCATAATGTCGCAAAAGAATTCGGAAAAGGCGGGCAGAGCCCGCAATAGAAGAAAAGCGAAGAAAGGATACCCAGTTGGGGCTAGCTCGAAGCGGTGGCGGGGAGTACCTTCGATGCGCGGATGCGCCTGGCGTCTCCGTCGACGGAAGAGGTAGATGCCCTCCCTCAGCTCCTTTGCGTCGAGCTGGGGGAGAAGATGGCCCTTCCTTTCGCGGCGCCCTTGAGCCGCGCCTCGGCCAACTTCACGCCCTTCCCCTTGTCGGCTTTCGGAGCCATGGCGGAGGCGGTGGAGGAGACCGACGACGTTGATGCTGCTGTGGCGGAAGGGGGCGGAGCGCTGCTCTCTTCACACTAGAGAAGAAGGGGGAGCGGCGGTGGTTTTCAAGACGAGACAGCAATGGCGAGGTGGGCGACCTGCCCCTGTTTCCCCTGTTTATAAGGAGGGAGAGGAGGCGGACGTTCCGCTTTTCCTAATAAAGAAACCCCCCACGACCTCGCCCACGATCTCTCACATGACGCCATGTTCGGTGCCTGCCGTTCGTGAGGGACGTGGTGGGTCCAGGGTGAGTTACGGCGTGATCAAGGCCGCGTGTGACCGCGCACTGTTTTGGGCCTGGCCCAACAACGCTCGGCACCGTGTGTGGCCCAGGCCCGGGGGCTCCTGTCGGTGTACTAGAGTAGGGGTACCCTAGTATCCCGAACTCGTGCACGGGCAGTTGCAGCACCCCGCGGCAAGGCTTGCCTGGTCACCGCCAAGATCCTCCGTGGTTCCTTTGGAGCCATTCAAGAACAAAGTATTCAACCAAGAAGACAAGGCACCGGCAAGAGGAGCTTGTCGGGAAGGCCACTAAAGGCACGCAGAAGACAAGACCCCGGCAAGAGGAGCTTGCCGGGAAGGCTCGGAGAGCGACAAGCCTCCGGACGCGACAAGGATTCTACCGCGGCAAGGCACTTGGCGCGGCAGGCAACCTCTCTTCATCTCACCTCCAGCTCATCCACCAACGTGTCGCCATGAGACCATTCCATGCGCGCGTGTCAAGAGGCTGTGCAGCCAGCGGGGAGCAGCGATAAGCGGCGACAAGCTTGCCATCGTGGCGAACGGTGGCGCTCCTGACGGTCCCTCAGCAGATTGTTTAGGGCGACAGGTGACGGGCATTTAATGCTTTTGTCCCTTGCCGTCGTGGTTAGGTATATTGCACTGCATAATCGCTCAAGTAGGTGTACCAAGTACTGTTTTTCCATTTGTACCCTCATCTACGTTGCCACCTGTCGGAGACCTCTTGAGCATATAAAAGGAGGCCCATGCGCAACGTAGAGGGGGGTTCGATTCCAACGTAACAAAAGAACACTCTCACGCTAGGTCTTGTAGCTCTCATCGCTCCCTAGCAAGAACACAATACAATTAGACAAGCAGCAGTAGGAGTATTATCTCTCCAGAGAGCTCCGAAGCTGGGTAAACTGCTCGTGTGCTTCGCCTCGATCTGCTCTTCGTGCGATCTCCGCCCCCCTCCGAACCAAAAGGGGCTCGGTCCGCCGGCCCCATAGGTGTTCGTGGGTCCGATCAGCCTCCCCGACATGCATGCTGTGAAATTTGGCTACAGATGGAACATAGGGGATGGGAGCAGAACTAGGTTTTGGGAAGATACTTGGTTTGGCACATCCCCCCTAGCAGTCCAATTTTGGCCTATTTACTCTGTCTGCAATGGGCTTAACAAAAGTGTCAATGAATTTTGGGACGGTCAATGCCTAAAACTCTCTTTTAGAAGGAACTTTAGTGATAGTCTAATGGAACAATGGTTCCAGTTGGAGGAAATTGCCAAAAGCATTACCTTTACTGCCGAGCCGGATGCCCTGATTTGGCAGCTGGACAATAAGGGGAAGTATTCCTCCAGCTCCCTCTATCGTGTTATCAACTTTAGAGGGGTTCAACCCGTGTTTATCCCTGCTGTCTGGAAATTGAGAGTTCCCCCTAAAATTCATGTATTTCTCCGTCTTCTCTACAAAAACAAATTGATGACTAGGGATAACCTTAGGAAGAGACACATCATCAAACCCCTTGATTGTGTTTACTGCTTGGAACAAGAGTCTTGTTCTCACCTATTTTTTGAATATATAGTTGCTAAACATCTCTGCCCACATTGAGGAATATTTCTCTAGTCAGATTGGCTCATCCTTCGTATCTGTCGCGAGATTCTGGATTGCTACCAAAAAGTGCTCAGTTTTAAACACTGTTAGCTCATCTATCCTTTGGTGCCTCTGGAAATATAGAAACGCTATGATTTTCAGTAACACCTGCTGGATTTCCATTCCGCAGGTCTTGAGGTTGATCAGGAACATGGTGAGGAACTGGGCGATTCTCTCCTCCGGATCGGACAAGGACAAGTTGATGAGCTTCTTGGAAACCCTAACAAGATCCCTCCAGAAACCGTTGGCAATCACTTGTGGCTGAACAAGGCTCGACCTGCTGTGGGCTGGACCCGTGGGCTCGTCTAAAGATCTCTGATGAAGATGATGGGCACCTGGCGCAGAAAAAGAGGGACATCCACCATGCTACGCCTTCCAGCCCGGTGTCTCCGCTTGCTTACTGGTCGCCGCAGGCTAACACGGCCCCTCGGCTGAAGACCATGAAGGCTTCGCTGGACCCTCCTTGTGTCATTTGAGTGCTCTATTTGCTCTGCCTTTGGCACCGCTCATGTGATTTGTGTTATTCAGAGAACTTTTTCATCCACCCCCTAGTTTGTAGCTTTTCTACCTTTGCTTTCGAACTGCTCTTTGAGCTGTATCAGACGTAATATGTTGTGGTTTTGTTCTCGACAATGGAACCGGGAGATGCTCCCTATTTTTCTAAAAAAAAATATTTTATATGTTATTATATATTATTTTTATTGGCATCATATATTTAACAGATACTTACATATGTTAGAAAACAATATCCCACATCTTATTAACTTATAAAAATAATTTCTTAACAAATAAAATCCTGGATTGTTTTGGCACGAAAATCCTAGTGATTGTGTATAAAAGCTTGGTATGATTTAAGGACGAATGTGATAATATCACTTATTATTTAAATATATTTATAACAAAATGCTCAGCCCCTTTTTATTTTTTGATGACATTGCTGGCCCAACCCAACATTATAATTAGAATCAGCCCAAAGAAAATCGTGTATTTCGAGAAAGTGCAAATGGCCTGTAATTTTTTAGGAAATAAAATAAACGGGTCACATGGACGCTACATTATTTGTTCACCCAGCCTAGCTAATGGCTCTAATTCAAAAAAAAGATCAAATTGACTGTAAATTCTACCGCGCAAAAAAAAGATTGTAAATTCTGAAAAAATGGGTTGAATACGTGCCGCATTTTTGGAGGCTGAAATGTGGGCCAATAGGTCGAAGCCAACGCAAGTCGTTGTCAATTTAGTCAACAAATGATTCTGACATGTTAGCCGTTGGATTTACATCCAACGACCGGCATCCATCTTCAATCTCTCGTCTTCTTCCTCCAGCGCCGCCTGGACCACCTCCCGCCTCCTGCTGCTAGCAGCTCTGCTTAGCACGGTTCGCTATGAAGTGCTACACCACCATTGGCCAGGCCATCCCTCCACCCCTCCACACCTCCTGATCTTCTCCACCGGCCGCCGAACCACACCGCACTAGAACCAGTTAACCATCGTACACCTCTCCGTCTGTGACTCTACAACCGCGTCTTCCCATCTCCAGCTCGTTGCTGTCCGTGGCCTCGCCGTCGTCCACCACCTTGGATGCGCTCGGCGCAGCGTGGTCAACGTGGTACACGAACGACACCATCGGAAGTAGACTGTGCGTGGAGAGGCTGACAGCTGGATCCACGGCCGCACACAAGGAAATGCCTCTTTATTACGCACAAAATAATGATTCCTCCACCTGACATCTGGGACCCACCGGAAGGGCCTCTGTATTTCATGAAAATAACGTGCCCCCCGCTGACATGTCGGACCTACCAGCTATCTTCGCATGCAAGGAAGTGCCTCCTTATTACGCAAAAAAAAATGAATATTCCCCCTGCCAGCTGGAACCCAGCATAGTGGGAGGCTGACTTGTGGGCCTACCAAGTTGACGGGGACGGAGGGCTTTGTCAACTTAGTCAATATGAACGATTCGAGCTCTTTTTACCGTACGATGTTCATCCAACGGCTGTAGTGCTTCTTCAACCTCTGGTCTTCTTGCCCAAGCCGCCCAAACCAGCGCCGGTCGTGCCGCGTGCTCCTATCTCCCGTGGCTGGCTGTGATGCCGCGGAAGCCTCACCGCCCCCTACTACTCCCACCGCTGGCCAGGCCCTCCCTCTACTCACCCGCACTTCGTTATTCTCTCATGGGCGATGACAAAGAAGATCACACCGCAATTAACCAGTGAACCTCGTACTCCTCTTTGCGTGGGCATCCACCGCTGCATCTTCCCAGCCCGAAGTCGTCCCTTTCCTAGTCCTTGCGCCGCCCACCGCCTGGTGCTCTCGGCATGGCGTGGTCAATCTAATCGACTTTCATCGGAAGAGTACTATACGTGGAGAGGCTAACAGCCGGGTCCAGCGGCCATGAGGAAGTGCCTCCTTATTACGCCAAGAAAATAATTATTCCTCCACTGACAAAGAGGGACCCACCGGACGGGCCACCTTATTTCGCGAAAAAAAACGTTCCCCCCCTAACTGCTGGGACCCACCGGACGGGCCAGCGTATTTCACGAAAGAAACGTTCCCCCCGCTGTCAGCTCGGACCACCGGAAGTGCCTCCTTATTACGCACAAAAAACTGAATACTCCCCTTGTTAGCTGGGACCCACCATGGTGGGAGGCGGACTTGTGGGCCTACTAAGTTGACTGGGACGGGGGCCTTTGTCAACTTTAGTCAATATTAACGATTCTCGCTACAGTGACCGTACAATGTCCATCCAACGACCGTAGTGCTTCTTCAACCTCTGGTCTTCTTACTCCAGCCGCCCAAAGCAGCGCCGGTCGTGCCGCATGCTCCTGCCTCCTCGGCAGTCTGTGCCGCTGAGGCCTCACCGCCTCTACTATTCCCACTGGCTGGTCAGCCCAGCGGTGACGGCAGCCTCACATCGAGCCGAACAGTGAACCTCGCATTCTCTCCGCTGGCTTCCACTGCCGCGTCTTCCCCGGCTCCGTGTCGTCCCCTTCCTAGGCCTCGCCGTCGTCCACCGCCCTGGTGCTCTCGGCGCGGCGTGGTCAACGTGGTCAAGGAACGACTTCCATCAGACGTGGACTGTACGTGGAGAGGCTGACAGCTGGGTCCATGGCCGCAGCAAGGAAGTGCCTCCTTATTACGTGAAAAATAATGATTCCTCCACCTGACAGCTGGGACCCACCGGACGGGCCACTGTATTTCGCGAAAAAACGCTTCCCGATCGTTGGGGACCCACCAGCTACATCTTCGCACGCAAGGAAGTGCCTGACAGTCGGGACACACCTCGTCGAAGCGTATGTAGCGTTGTCATTCTGGTCACGAACGTGTACGTACATATATACTGGTCGATGTACAGGCGCGCACGTGTCGTAGTAGAGGCGTGCACGTAGCATGTACACGTAGATACAACGGCCAGGGTGCAAGAAAGAAAATACGGCCACGTATGTGTACATACGGGCGGGGTCTCGAACGCCTACTCGCGCATATGTACAACCAGGGCTCGTTTACATGGCTGGGTCAGAACAGAGAAACAACGTCGTCGTCGTGTTCATGGGGAGTCAACGGAATGCGTCGTGTTCATCGGGAGGGCTTGGACGGAACAGGCGATGGAAACGAGGCCTGGCGTACCGCAGAACGGAGGAAACAGCCTTGTGTTCGACCGGCCACGTTCGAAACAGGGTCCTGTTCATCGGGAGGGGTCTGGCATACCGCAAAACGGAGGAAACGGACCTCCTACGGTCGAAACGGGGGTCTTTTTGATCGGGAGGGGTGTGGCGTACCACAAAACGGAGGAAACGGACTTGTGTTGGAGCGCTACGGTCGAAACGGGGTCCTGTTCATCGAGAGGTGTGTGGCGTACCGCAAAACGGGACTCCATGGGATGCTGTTCATCTCCACCGTCGACCCCCTCAAGCCTCCACAGGCTACTGTTCATCCACCGTCGACCTCCTCCAGCCTCCACCTGCGACTGTTCATCCACGGGCTCTTGTTCATCCAGCCTCCACCACGCGCTACTCCACCGGCTACTGTTCAACCAGCCCTCTCCACGGGCTCCTATTCAACCACCCCTCCACGGGCTACTGTTCATCCCCGCTTCCACGGGTGGTCCTGTTCATCCAGCCCTCCACGGGTCCTGTTCATCCAGCCCCAACCGACTCGATCGATCGGGTCTTTGTTCATCCAGAGGCAACACCACGGGGTCCTGTTCATCCACCCCACCGGGAACTGTTCATCCAACCCCCCCCCCCCCCAAGCAACGCTCACTGTTCATCCAGAGGCAGCATCGATCGGCTTCAGTTAGCAGCGATGGCGAAGAATCGCCGATCGGGTTCGATTAACAGCCATCGATCGATCGCCGGGTTCGATAACGCGTAGCCTACAAAGGCAATCGCCTTTCGGGTTGATTAGAGCCCAACGCCTCGCTTGGGTTCAGTTAGAGACCAACGCCCCGCACACGCGCGCGATTGTACGAGAGAAACGTGCATCGCTCGGCCCCCGACCACCCACTGTAACCGGGGACTCCCCGATATTTTCCGCGCCCTCGCTTCTATCACGGTTTTTCCGTCATGGACGACCCAAAGAATGTCATGCAGCTGCGTCTCCGGCCCACCCAGGACGAAAAGCCCATTTTCTGTCATGATTATTTGTCATAGAAGTAGGAGCCCACCACATCTATGATGATACCGGGTTTTGTCAAATTATCGTCATACAAGTGTCATATGTATGACAATTTTTTTTGTTTGGTCCAAAATGTCATGGATGTGTCTTTTTTTTTTAGTGCAACCATGGCCCGAATGGCGGTTCAGGATCCGACTCTCATGGGCCGGGCTTTGGTGGTGGCGGTTCTAATTCAGGTTTCCAGGGTCAACGCAATCAAGGTGGTTATAATCAACATTCTGGTGAAGGGAATTAGCATTAGCAGTCTGGTTATCAGAGTAACCCAAAGCAGTTGAGTAGTGAACAGTACCACGTTTTCACCACGATTTTATGCAAGCAGGATCAGAAGCTTCATAAAAGGGCAGTGAACGTAATTGAGCCGGCAATTCCCCGTTACTTGCGGTGGTCTGAACAACCTATTCTCTAGAGTCGAGAGGATCACCCGCCCCGGGTTGATAATCCGAGTCATTTGGCTCTGGTGGTGGCACCTCAGGTTGGAGGGTATAGATTCACTAAGGTACTCATGGACGGGGGCATCACCATCAATATTCTGTATTATGAAACTTGTCATCGCATGAGCCTGACTGACAAGGATCTTAAGCCGTCAAACACTGTCTTTCACAGAGCATGAGCCTGAAATTTCACAAGGTACCGGGTAAGTTGGCGTATAGTGGGAAAAATATATATGAAGTTCCCTTTGGAGATGACCATGATTCCAGATCTGAGACATGGACTTTGAGGTGGTTAAAATCAAGAGCCCTTATCATGCTCTGTTTGGGCGGTCGGCTTATGCTAAGTTGATGGCAATGCCTTGTTAGGTTTATTTGCAGCTTAAGATGCCGGGTCACAAGGGCACTATCACAGTGCATGGAAGCCAGAAGATAGCCTTGGAATGTGAAGAAGGCAATGCTGCTTATGCTGAGTCTGTCTGTGCAATAGAAGAATTGAAATTTTACAACGATAATGTTGACCCGACGGATATGACATCTTTCAAGAAGCCAACCACAGAGCATGACCCCTTGTTGAAATTTAAGTCGGCGGATGACACTAAGCTAGTTGACTTCATTCCTGGTGATTCATCCAAGCAGTTCAGCATCAGTGCTAATCTGGAACCAAAATAGGAAAGCGCGCTCATCGAGTTCATCCGTGAGAACCGGGACATCTTTGCATGGAAACCTTCGAACATGCCAGGTGTACCAAGCGAACTCGCCGAGCACACTCTCAATATTTATCCTAAGTTTAAACCATTCAAAAAAGTCCTTCGTCGTTTCAATGAAGAGAGGCGCAAGGCCATCGGTGAAGAAGTGGCCCGGCTCTTGGCGGCTGGGTTTATTGTTGAAGTTTTTCATCCTGAGTGGTTGGCTAACTCGGTGCTGGTACATCAGAAAAATAGCACTTGGCACATGTGTTTGGATTACATGGACTTAAACAAGGCTATCCATCTATACCAGATGATGAAGAAGACAAATCACTTTGTCTGGAGTGAGGTTGGTGATCAGGCATTTGAGGCCTTGAAGAAACAGTTAGCAGAGCCGCCAGTTCTTGCTACTCCCATTGATAAAGAGCCCTTGTTGTTGTATGTGGCTGCTAATAACCGAGCTTCACACGTTCAGCTTGGTGACGTCCCATGAACTCTAGATCCAGCTGAGTGTCGAGGGAGAGCTTCGTCAGCATGACAGCGTGATGACGGTGATGATGAAGTTACCGACACAGGGCTTCATCTAAGCACTCCAACGATATGACCGAGGTGCAAATCTGTGGAGGAGGGCACTACACACGGCTAAACAATCAACTTGTGTGTCTATGGGGTGCCCGCCTCCCCCGTATATAAAGGAGGGGAGGAGGGGAGGGCCGGCCCTCTCTATGGAGTGTCCCAAGGGCGATTCCTACTCCTAGTAGGACTAGGTTTCCCCCTTCCCTAGTTGGAGTAGGAGAAGAAGGAAGGGGAAGAGGGAGAGAAGGAAAGAGGAGGGCGCCGCCCCCTCCCTAGTCCAATTCGGACCAGCCCATGGGGGCGCGCAATCACTCCTTGAGGCCCTTCTCTCCTTTCCTGTATGGCCCATTAAGGCCCATTACTTCCCCGACGAATTCTCAGTAATAATCGAGATACTCTAAAATACCCGAATCACTCGGAACCTTTCCGATGTCCGAATATAGCCTCCCAATATATCGATATTTAGGTCTCGACCATTTTGAGAATCCTCGTCATGTCCATGATCTCATCCGGGACTCCGAACAACATTAGGTACATCAAATCACATAACTCATAATACAAATTGTCATCGAACATCAAGCGTGCGGACCCTACGGGTTGGAGAACTATGTAGACATGACCGAGACACATCTCCGGTCAATAACCAATAGAGGAACCTAGATGCTCATATTGGCTCCTACATATTCTACAAAGATATTTATCGGTCAAACCGCACAACAACATACATTGTTCCCTTTGTCATCGGTATGTTACTTGCCCGAGATTCGATCGTCGGTATCATCATACCTAGTTCAGTCTTGTTACCGGCAAGTCTCTTTACTCGTTCCGTAATGCATCATCCCACAACTAACTCATTAATCACATTGCTTGCAAGGCTCATAGTGATGTACATTACCGAGAGGGCCCAGATATACCTCTCCGATAGACGGAGTGACAAATCCTAATCTCGATCTATGCCAACTCAACAAACACCATTAGAGACACCTGTAGAGCATCTTTATAATCACCCAGTTACGTTGTGACGTGTGATAGCACACAAAGTGTTCCTCCGGTATTCGGGAGTTGCATAATCTCATAGTCAGAGGAACATGTATAAGATGAAGAAATCAGTAGCAATAAAACTAAAGGATCATTATGCTAAGCTAATGGATGGGTCTTGTGCACCACATCATTCTCTAATGATGTGATCCTGTTCATCAAATGACAACACCTGTCCATGGCTAGGAAACTTAACCATCTTTGATTAACGAGCTATTCAAGCAGACGCATACTAGGGACACTCTGTTTGGCTATGTATTCACACATGTACTAAGTTTCCGGTTAATACAATTAGAGCATGAATGATAAACATTTATCATGATATAAAGAAATATAAATAACAACTTTATTATTGCCTCTAGGGCATATTTCTTCAGTCTCCCACTTGCACTAGAGTCAATAATCTAGTTCACATCATCATGTGATTTAACACCAATAGTTCACATCTTTATGTGAGTAGTCCACATCTCCATGTGACTAACACCCAAAAGGTTTACTAGAGTCAATAATCTAGTTCACATCGCTATGTGATTAACACCCAAAGAGTGATCATGTTTTGCTTGCGAGAGAAATTTAGTCAACGGGTCTGCCTCATTCAGAGCCGTATGTATTTTGCAAATTTTCTATGTCTACAATGCTTTGCACGGAGCTACTCCTGCTAATTGCTCCCACTTTCAATATGTATCTAGATCGAGACTTAGAGTCATCCAGATCGGTGTCAAAGCTTGCATCAACATAATTCTTTATGACGAACTCTTTGTCACCTCCATAACCGAGAAACATTTCCTTATTCCACTAAGGATTTTTTGACCGTTATCCAGTGATCCACTCCGGGATCCAAACTTATGGTGAGGTACACAATAGGTCTGGTACGCAGCATAGCATACTTTATAGAACCTATGATTGAGGCATAGGGAATGACTTTTCATTCTCTTTCCATTTTATGTCGTGGTCGGGTTTTGAGTCTTTAATCAACTTCACACCTTGCAACATAGGCAAGAACTCCTTCTTTGACTGCTCCATTTTGAACTACTTCAAAATCTTGTCAAGGTATGCACTCATAGAAAATATATCAAGCGTCTTGATCTATCTCTATAGGTCTTGATGCTCAATATGTAAGTAGCTCCACCGAGGTCTTTCTTTGAAAATTCCTTTCAAACACTCCTTTATGCTTTCCAGAAAATTCTACATTATTTCCGATCAACAACCGATCAACAATATGTCATTCAGATATACTTAGCATAAATGTTGTTGTGCTCCCACTCACTTTCTTGTAAATACAGGCTTCACCGCAAGTCTATATAAAACCATATGCTTTGATCACTTTATCAAAGGATATATTCCAACTCCGAGATGCTTGCACCAGTCCATAGATGGATCGCTGGAGCTTGCTCACTTTGTTAGCACCTTTAGGATCGAAAAAACCTTCTCGTTGCCTCATATAAAACTCTTCTTTAAGAAATCCATTAAGGAATGCAGTTTTAACATCCATTTGTGTCAGGACCCCGATACTAAGTCACACCGATCTAGCCTGTAACACCTCATATCACTTTGCGGCCTCACGCACGGTATTCCTACGGGTGTCGCCTTACCATGGCCCGGGACCGTTTGCGCCTTTTGGCTCACGTATATGATAGTGTCGCTAGCATCCATATGACAGAGAACCCGGGCAGAAATGGCTAGTCGTGAACCCAAAGCGGCACTAACCCATGGGGACAAGCATACATTAATCACATCGAGCATGTCGGTCAGCGTGTGAATCCGGGCTGTAGCACTGGGCTAACAGGACTCCGGGAACCCGGGCTGTAGCAGGCTAGGCAGGACTCCGGATGCCACCGCGTGACATTTCCCCGAAGGGACAGACATAGGAACGAAGTGAAACACATGCCGACCAGTCAAGTGTCCTGAGCAGTAGTGCTGGGCTAGCAGGACTTCGGTGAACCGGGATGTAGCGGACTACTATGGCTCAAGGAAGCACTAGACTACATTTCCCCATAAGAGAGGCTGCCAAGGATAAACAACTAGATTGTCCGATCCCACACATACCAAGCATTTCAAACGTACACACAATATGCTCGATATGTGTAAATACAACATGGCATCACAACATAACTCTACGACTCAAGTATCTATTCATTAGGCTCCGAGGAGCAAGATATTACAAACATGGGTCTCATGACCCAACATTCAGAGCATACAAAACAAAGCACACGCGGAAGCATAACATGTCTGAGTACAGACATCTACAAAAGAAAAAGGCTTAGAAGCCTGACTATCTACCAGATCCTGCCGAGGGCACAAGATCGTAGCTGAGGTAACAAGCTAAACGTCGAAGTCCACGCGGAACCACTAGCGATACTGAAGTCTCTCTACAAAACATAAATTAAGAAAACGTGAGTACAAATGTACCCAGCAAGACTTACATCAGAACTAACTACATATGCATCGGTATCAACAAAGGGGGTGGTGGAGTTTGACCGGAGCAAGCCAGCTTTGACTCGGTGGCTGTCCTGAACTACTTTGCAAGTAACTCTTTGGAGGTGGCGCTGCGAGTCCACATATTCACCATATCAATACACCACTATGGATCCGCTCCCGTCTCCCTACGAGAACGCGATCCATAGCACTCACGCTTATCTTGCGTATTTTAGAGTATCCACTTTCACTTGTCTATGAACTATACAGGCAACCCAGAAGTCCCCGCGGACACGGCTATTCGAATAGATGATGTTAACTCTGCAGGAGTGTACTTCTTCACACACGCTTTCGCCACTTACCACCATGTACACGTCGTGTATCTCGGCAACCTTCAAGCGGAAGCCTGGCGAGGGAGTCAGCCACGACCTAACTAACCACACAAGTCTCTAGTCCAGGTTTATCGCCTATTCGGGTTCCATCTGCAAGGAGATCCGGCCGGGGTGTCGCTCACGGCCCCAAACGATGTGTGCAAGGTTCCCGAGACACCAAACGGGCGCCCGGTACACCGTGCCACGGTGTATCTACCGCATCATAGCCCACCCCTAGGGTCAGCGCTACGCACGGCCTCCAACACATATCCTACAAACACCAGAAACTAGTTGCAACTCCTGGACAAAGATCAAGTTGATTAATAAGTCGAGAGAGCTTGGAGTGCCCGGAGCCCAATGTGTGGTAGTAACTGTTTCATGGATCACAAACACAGAACTCAGTTCCTGTCGGTGTACTAAAGTAGGGGTACCCTAGTACCCCGAACTTGTGCACGGGCAGTCGCAGCGTCCCCGCGGCAAGCCTCGCCCGGCGTCCGCCAAGACCCTCCGCCGCCTTTCAGAAGACAAGACCCCGGCAAGAGGAGCTTGTTGGGAAGGCCTCTCTAGGCACGAAGAAGGCCCCGACAAGAGGAGCTTGTCGGGAAGGCCACTCCAGGCACGCAGAAGACAAGGCCCCGGCAAGAGGAGCTTGCCGGGAAGGCTTGGAGCGCGACAAGTCTCCGGGCGCGACAAGGATTCGGCCGCGGCAAGGCGCTTGCCGCGGCAGGCAACTTCTCTCCATCTCCGCTCCAGCTCACCCAGCGACGTGTCGCCATGGGACCGTTCCATGGGCGCGTGTCGAGCGGCTGTGCAGCCAGCGGAGAGCAGCGATAAGCGGCGCTGACAGGCTCGCCATCGTGGCGGCGGAGGCGCACTGACGGTCTCTGTTACCTTTGTTTGGGCGACAACGACAGGCATTTATTGCTTTTGTCCCTTGCCGTCGAGTTAGGTATTTGGCATCATACATCGTTCAAGTAGGTGTACCAACTCCTGTTTTTACATTTGTACCCTCGCCCATGTTGCCACCTGTCGGAGACCCCTTGAGCATATAAAAGGAGGCCCGAGTGCAACGTAGAAAGGGTTCCGCGAGGTTCGCGTTTTTCGCAAGGTTCCGTTCGGTTCGGTTCGCCAGGTTCGTCTCGTTGGGTTCATTCGACCCACTCGAGACCAGATAGACTCACGCTAGGTTTTGTAGCCCGCATTGCTCCCTAGCAAGAACACAATAGATCAAACAAGCAGCAGTAGGAGTTTTATCTCTCGGGAGAGCTCCGAATCTGGGTAAACGCTTCGTGTGCCTCGCCTCGATCCGCTCTCATGCGATCTCCGCCCCTCCGAACCACAAGGGGCCTGCTCCACCGGCCCCATAGGTGTCCGTGGGTACGATCAGCCTCCCCGACATCTCTGGCGCCAGGTAGGGGGCGTCGAGGCCGTGTGAATCCGATCCGGCGTTCACGCGAGCAGCGTCATCAACATCTTCCTCGACACGCCACCGAAAAAGAAGGCTTCGGCGGCAGGAGAGCCGTCTGCGTCGTACCCACCCTCACCACAGCGAACGGGTGGTGGGGCAGACGCTGGCGGAGGGACGGGCGCCGATGAAGGTGCTCGCGACGTTGCCAAGTCCAAGGACAAGGCACCGCAAACCTCGGCGTCCGCGCATCCCCCGCGCCCATCTCAGGAGACGCGGGACCAACAACGTCATGGCGTTCTGGCGCCATACGTTCGTTGGATCGAGACCCTCAAGACCAGCATGCGCGCCAACATGCTGGCGCTAGTGAGATATGGTCGCGCGGACGGGGCGCTGCTCCTTCTAACGTGGTTAGAAGTCCGAGCGTGTCCTGCTCCTCGCACCGTTCTCCAATGCCGCCTACTACTCCAGCAGAAGCTCTGGCGAGAGCTCAGCTGCTCCTCGACTACCCTCCAACGGCCGACAAGGTCGACGAGTGGAGGGCCACTATCCAGAGCCTCATCGGCTTTGCCAACAGCGACGCCCCGCGGCAACCAACCTCATCGTTGCCGCGGCGAGACGACAAGGCACGAGCCGGTGGCGACGAGACTGTCGGAGGTGCAACCACCATGCACTCTCCGCCAAGAAAGCCAAGATCGCCGACTCATCGGATCCACCTCGACAGCGACTCCACTGCGTCATCGGATCCGCGAGCTCGCCGCGATCAGCGCCAAGTTCTTCATGAGCAACAACAAGAGGACGCTCGAACTCGCATCGGCGCCCGAAGAGAAGCGCTTGACGTCGATCCGACAAGCCGCTGGGCCTTCTATTGACATGCACGCGCCGGAGGGCTGGGCGACTTGCCGTGACGCGGTAGGTTGCCCTGCGTTCACTCATGAGCTGCGGCAAGTCCGATGGCCCAGCCGGAGGAACTTCAAACCAGACGTCTTGGGAGAAGTATGATGGAAGGGCGCACCCGTTGGAGTTCCTCGGCATCTACACCATCGCGGTGCAGGCTGCGGGGACGGGACGACAAGATCCTCGCCAACTACTTCCGCTCGTGCTCAAGCCCAACGCCGAGATCTTGGCTCATGCACTTGCCGGACAGCTCCATATCCTCTTGGGCGAATCTGTGCCATCGGTTTGTTGGCGCCTTCACGGTGGCCACAAACCTCATGGCCAAGAGAGCGACCTTCACTTGCTCGCCCGAAGGAAGGAGAGTCCTTGCGCAAGTTCATTCAGAGATTCAGCCGTGTGCACTACAACATCCCAGCGTCCACCCTGCCGCGGTGATCAGCGCAGATTTCATCGAATGTGCGGAACCGCAGGATGAGAGGAGATGGCGATGTGCAAAGTCAAGGACGTCGATGAGCTGTACGCCTGGCCGACAAGTGTGCATCGCTACGAGGAAGGGAGGAGACTTCGGAGAGAATGCGAAGTGGTCTCGACAGGTGATGACACCGCCCGGCAAAGAAGGGCCGCGGCGAGGCAACAGAAGAAGAAAAGGTAGAAGTGCTAGCTGTCGAAAGCAGTCCGGCAACGGAGGCGGCGACAAGAACGCCAAGGCTGGTGGCTCGGCAAGGAGGTTGCAGCGACGCCAACCACCGGTCGGTGGCGCCGCCGACAAGGTGACGGCTCCGGCAAGCAAGATCGCAAAAATCCACCGCACCAAGGGCCACGATCTCCGGAGCTGCAAGAAGGTCGAGCAGCTCGTCGAATAGCGTAGAGCTGGCACGAGCGGCAAGACAAGGAGAAGGCCGGGAAGGTCTTTGGGGAAACAAGCAAGAAACGTCCCGGCGGGGAGGACGCCACGACAAGGCCAAGCAGCGGCAAGGAGATAGACCTCCCGCAGCGCGACAAGGATGAAGATGATGACGGCAGCGAAGATATGGAAGGCGGCAGCGCCGACGAGCAGGAGTTTCAGAAAGCCACAGAGGTTCTCTGCGTTGACGAAGGTGCCTCCCTGCATACCTCCCACCGCCAACTCAAGCAATGGATGCGGGAGGTCAATGAAGCGGAACCATCCGTGGAGTCACGCAAGCCTCTCAAGTGGTCCAGCACGCCTATCATTTTTCATATTGAGGACCACCCTGATCGCATAACTGCGGTCGGGTGCTTGCCGATGTTGGTCTCTCCAACCATCCGCAACCTCAAGGTCACAAAAATGTTAGTTGACGGCGGGGCCGGCTTGAATCTGATCTCCTCCGCGGTGCTCCAGAAGCTTCAAATCCCTGACAGTGAGCTCGAAGAGACCGGTACCTTCCAAGGAATCAATCCGGGAAGGATCAAGCCGAAGGGAAGATTACGTTGTCGGTCACATTTGGCGCGAGCTGAACTTCAGATCGAGAGGGTTACGTTTGGCGTCGCCGATTTCCCATTGCCTTACAATGGGATACTTGGCCGCCCAGCACTTCGCCAAGTTCATGGCAGCCTCTCACTACGCCTACAACCTACTCAAGATGCCGGGCCCGATAAGCGTCATCTCTGTCCATGGCGACAAGAAGGATGCCCTTATCTGTGCCGACAAGATCTTCCGGGATGCAGCAGCCGCAACAGATTGCCAGACACTTGCGGCTGAAGCTCCGGGGAAGAAGACCAAGTCCAAGTCCGGCAAGGGCTCGATGCTCACTCCGGCAAGCGCACCTCTTCGGAGTGCTGCGCTACCGTCGAGGACGCACCATCGAGCTCCACCGGCAAGTGCAAGAAGATGGTGGCTCCGCCGAGGACCAAGAAGGTGCCCGCCAAGGAGGGCGACGCTGGTGGTACTTTCACCATCAGTGCCTCTCTCGACCCCAAATAGGAAGGCGCGCTCGTTGCTTTCCTGCGGGCGAATGTCGATGTGTTTGCATGGCAACCGTCTGATATCCCCGGTGTTCCTGTGAAAGTGATTGAGCACCGCTGGCCGTTTGTCCTCATCGCGACCCGTCAAGCAAAAGTCGAGGAAGCAAGCGGTGGGCGCCAAGAATTCATAGCCGAAGAGATCAAGAAACCGGAAGCGGCAGGCCTTGTCGAGGAGTTCTCCATCCTACGTGGTTGGCCAATCCTGTAGTCGTGCGCAAGGCAAATGGGAAATGGATACTTTGTATTGACTTCACGGATGTTAATAAAGCTTGTCCCAAAGATCCATTTCCCTTGCCGTGCATTGACCAGATTGTTGACTCCACGGTTGTATGTGATTTGCTTTCGTTTCTTGATGCATACTCAGGATACCATCAGATCTTCATGGCTGAATTAGATGAAGAAAAGACCGCATTCATCACACCATGTGGCACATACTATTTCATACGGATGGCTTTCGGTTTGAAGAATGCTGGTTCAACATTTGCAAGGGTAGTCCATGACGCTTTTGAGCCGCAGATGCACAGAAATGTAGAAGCCTACATGGATGACATAGTGGTCAAAAGCAAGGACAAAGCAACTCTGCTTCAAGATTTGGACGAGACCTTTGCAAATCTGCGCACGATCAACCTCAAGCTCAACCCGAGAAGTGCGTGTTTGGAGTCCCTTCCGGCAAGCTTCTCGGGTTCTTCAGATCTCGGCGAGGATTGAAGCTAATCCCGACAAGGTCAAGGCCATTGAGCAGATTGAAGCACCAAAAGCGCGTCAAGGATGTACGAAGACTTGCGGTTGCGTGGCTGCTCTCGGCGGAGTTTATTTCTAGGTCTGCTGGCGCGCCTGCCATTTTTCAAGATTTTGAAAAAGGCAGGTCCAAAGGAAATGGACTCGAAGCGGAGGTTGCGCTGCAGGACTTGAAGAGATACTGTCCTCCACTCCGAGCACTTGTCGCACCTAGGCCACAAGAGAAGTTGCTGCTATATATAGCGGCAACCAATCAAGTGGTTAGTGCTGCGTTAGTGGCGGAGAGGGAGGCGGATGATGAGCCCGGCAACCACGGCAAACACATCCGGCGACAAGCGGGGGCTTCGCCCGACAAGCTCTGGTCCCGACAAGGATGAGCCCGCGCAGACACGTGAACAGTGCGAAAAGGATGGTGCAGCGCCCGGTCTATTTTGTCGACTCCCTCACCGCAAGGGGCTAGGTCAAGGTATTCGGTGTGCAGAAATTGCTTTTCGGCCTCCTCATGGCCTCGAGAAAGTTGCGCCATTACTTCCAAGCACATGAGATCACAGTTGTCACTCGCTTCTGCTGAAGAGGATACTGCAGAATCCGGAAGCAACAGGCAGGATTGTCGAGTGGGCCTTTGGAGCTATCAAGCTTTGGTCTCAAGTTTGAAAGCACATCAACTATCCAAAGCGAGCCTTGGCAGAATTCATAGCGAGAATGGGCGTAGCGCCCGGATGAAGAGATTCCGGAGACGAGCATTCCGTCAAAGAAGCAAGCAAAGAGTGGTTGATGTACTTTGATGGTGCCTTCGCTGCAAGGCACCGGTCTTTGGCGTCTTGCTTATCGCACCCACCGGAGAGCACCTCAAGTTCGTCGTCCAAATGCACTTTCCCAAGGAACAAGCGACAAACAATACTGCAGAGTATGAAGGTTTGCTTGCCGGTCTCAGGATCGCCGTGGACCTTGGGATCAAGAAGCTTATTGTCAGGGGTGACTCGCAACTCGTCGTCCGCCAAATCAACAAAGATTACCAGAGTCCGTTGATGGAAGCCTACGTTGATGAAGTGAGGAAGCTAGAAGAGCACTTTGACGGCCTGCAAATGGAACATGTTCCAAGAGCTCAGAATGATATTGCTGATGGCCTGTCAAAGTGCGCCGCACTCAAGCTACTTGTGGAACTAGGGATCTTTGTGCTCAAGCTGACTCAACCAACCGTAACACCATCAACAGGGCAGAGTAAGAAGAGGAAGTTGGCCTCTGGTGACTATTTTCCGACAGAGCTTCCCGAAGCCGTCGTTGCAAAGGTCCCCAAGATCAACACCAACTTGATCTTGAGGAGCAGCCCGCTCGGCTGCACCCTGTGGTTTGTTCCGTTGAAGCGGGCGCTCCCGACAAGTCTTGTTAGGAAAGCTTGTCGGGAGCATCTAGCTCGGCAGGGTCACGCAGGCTCTTGCCGTGGAAGCTGATGTTCCGCGGCGGCGAGATGTGCCTTTAGTCCTTGTTGTCGAGCCGCAAGCTCCAAAGCATGGGCGCAGCAGATTGTCCATTTCCTTCAGACAGGAGAACTTCACGAAGAGCAGGAAGAAAGCGGAAAGAGTAGCCCGACAGTCAAGTATGTACCAGTTTGTCGACAACATACTGCATGTAAGAAGACTCAATGGTGTGAAATTGAAGTGTATTCCCGGGGAAGATGGATGAAGGCTGTTGGCGAAGATACATGGAGGCATATGTGGTCACCACATTGGCGCAAGAGCACTTGCCGGCAAAGCTTTCCGGCAAGGTTTCTTCGGCCGACAGCCCTCCAGGATGCAAGCGCACAAGTAACGAAGTGTGAAGCGTGCAGTTCCATTCCAAACAGATACACCAGCCAGCTCAAGCTCTCCAGACGATCCCTTTATCCCGGCCATTTTGATGCTGGGGCTCGACATCCTCGGCCCCTTCCCGAGATGTCGGGGCTTTGAGTACTTATGCGTCGCCATCGACAAGTTCACAAAGTGGCCGGAAGTGGAAGCGATGAGGAAGGTGACAAAGACAGGTCAGATCAAGTTCTTGGTCGATTGTTTGCCGTTTTGGAATCCCTAACAGGATCATCACCGACAACGGCACACAATTTACGAGTCGCACCTTCATGCAGTATGTCCAAGATCTTGGCGCCAAGGTCTGCTTTGCTTCTATTGCTCACCCGAGAAGCAACGGTCAAGCAGAGGGCAAATCTTTGAAGTGCTCTTGCGGGCTCAAGACGAGAACTTTTGACAGGCTGCACAAGTGCGGAAGAAAGCTGGATCGAGGAGCTGCCGGTGGTTCTTTGGTCGATCGAACGACGCCAAATCGAGCCACCGGCGGGCACCCTTTGCTCTAGTCTATGGAGCAGGCAGTTCTCCCCACGGAACTCAGAGACGGATCGCCTCGAGTACTCGCTTATGATGAGCTTGAGCAAGAGCAGCTGCGACAAGATGACGCGCTTGCTCCTCGAGGAGGATCGATCTTCGAGCTTTGGCGAGCCGCCGCTACCAGCAAGCCTGCGCCGCTACCATAGCCCGAGGTTAGTGCCAGAAGTCTCGAGGAAGGCGACCTTGTTCTTCGGCGCGTTCAGTCCGCCAAGAATTCAAACAAGTTGACCCCAAAGTGGGAAGGCCCTTATCGGGTGAAACGAGTCACTAGGCCTGGCGCTGTCCGCCTTGAGACTGAAGATGGCATTCCGGTGAGCAACTCCTGGAACATTGAGCATCTTCGTAAGTTTTACCCATAAGGCGCGGTTGTCGAAATCCTTTCCGGCAACCACCTTTTGTACAAGTCTTGCCGCTGTTGCATGTAATCCTTCGTACAAAGCCGGGCGCAGACCCCGTGCATCAGTAAAGCTCATGTGTTGCGCACAACTTGCTAAGTTCATGCTTTCATAAATTTATTGCATGCTTTGGCTAACACTTTGTGCAGCAACCACACCCGGTAAGCAGAATCGAGCCGCTAGGCTCCATAACGTTATTTCCTCTTCTTTTTCTTTTCTCAAAGAAAGAAAAGCTCCCTCGCGCACAAGTTAACCAGGGGGGAGGAGGAGATAATACTATGGACCAGACACCGCTCGATGAAGATTCGCCTCATCGGGAAGCAAGAGACAGAAAAGCTAAGTTGCCAAAGTTTGAGCAATCAGTTTTTAAATCTTTAAAGTTATCTCCCTTGAACGACCGTACTTTGTATGGAAAACCTGTGCGCGGAGGAACCAAATCGTATCGGTCGCCCTTACTTTGTTTGAGTCCGGCTCAACAACTTAAGTGAGCTGCGGCTAGTCCGCGACAAGGTTGCTTGTCGGTAGCGACCCCGCCAAAGAGGTCTTTGAAGTTCCTCGCGGCAAGGGTGCTGCACCGGCAAGTCTCCTGAAAAGCGTGGGGTAATAACATACAAAGCCAAGAGTCGAGTAAAGGAAGTAACGTGAAAATGTTGCCCGAATAAAGTTATATTACAAAAATAACTTATTGCGGCATCAAGCTAAATCGCCCTTTAACTGAAATAACGGTGAAGAAGAGGAGAAGAAGAAGCGGCGGCACCCAAGCCCCGACAAGCCCGAGTTGCCGGGCTGCGGCAAGCCCGAGTTGCCGGGCCGCGGCGAGCCAGAGTCTTGGGGCTGCGTAAGCCAGAGTTGCCGGGGCTGAGATATCAGATAAGCCCTTCGCCGTCCTTTTCAAGCATCCTTTTTCATTAAAACATTCTACTCGGATACAATCCGTGGGGAATGAAAAACATGAAAGGGAAGATTACAAGTATTAAATGCGGATAAGGCCGAAGGCTTACAAATTAAAAAGATAAGATGCCCGTAATCCTTTTTCTGTCCCTCTCTTGAGGAGGTAGGTCAAGGAGACGAAGGGCAAAAGAAACGCCTAGGCGAAGCTACGAGTGCCAGAAGGCGCCAAGGAACATCCAGGAACTCCCGAGGGCTTGACGGAGATGGCAGCGCCGAGGCGGGGCTCGAGGCAGGCGGCAGGACGTCGGCCGCTGTCGAGGGCACTACGCCTCGTACTCCGACTTGACGGCCTTGTCGCCATCCCTCTTCCCCTTCCGCAGCCTCCCTCACGCCATCGCCCAAGGAGACGACCCGGGGAGTTCAAGGAGCCGGGCGACGCGGATGATGGGAGTCGCCCGGTGGCGCAGCGGCGCCCGATAACTAATCAGGCCCGCTACCCTCGTCGCCGTTGTCGTTCTCCTCCTCGTCACTCTCGCTCGAGGAATCTTATTTGTCGGAGGAGCTATCCACGCAGCACTTCGCCCGAGTACCGAGATCCCGAAGACCTTGACGGAGAGGAGATCACCCTCCATTAACTTAAAATGGAGGGTAAACCCACTCTGAGGCTGTGGATGCAGTGAACGTCTTCCACCCACGATCAAGATACATCACATTAGGGGCTGGGAATACAACACGGACTCGCATGTCAGCCGACTCCACAGCCCCTCATGTGCAGTCTCAGTGTCTCGGGCGGATCCGACTCCATCGCGCTCGTGAACGGAGCTGGAAGCCGGAGGCGACGACGAGGCGCCCGGCGCAGCCTGACGAAGAACTCGCAAGGGTCGTCCCCTGTATGGACCGCCGCAGGGAGGGGAACCGCCGGCGGAAGCGGAGACGGCGCGACGCCCCGTGTGCCTCTTCCCCGAGCGCCTCGACCTTGTCCACGACCTCGCCCCCTCCCTCTTCCTCTTGTGGCTGGCTCTGCCGCCCCGGGCATGGGGTTGGGAGGGGAGCGCTGTCTAGCGGCGACCCTCGCCGCAACCGATGAAGATCCAAGGATCCTTTTCTCCATGGCGAATGAGAGAAAGAGGGGTAGAAACTGAGGAAAGAAGGAGATGGGAGAGTGCGGGCTTCTGCGCTCCCCTTCCGCTCTTTTTAAGGAAGCAAGGTGGGGGCTCGACCGCCCCGCTCGACAAATCAGGGCATAGGAAGAGCAGGGAATCGGGGCCGACCTGCTGCCTCTGCTCGTAACGGCCCAGTTTTCCACTTCCACCGTCCGCGAACCCAAAAGCATGGGAACCACGTGGCGGGGATGCAGAACTGAGGCGACGGGTGAAGCGACCTCAAGACGCCGCCCACTCCCCACGACGCCGCAATCGACGCGTGCGTTCTGGGGAACACGGTGGATACGGAGTGGGTTTGGTTTGGACCCAGGCAGCTGCGTGCACATGCCTGTTTTGGGCTGGCCCAACAGCGGCCTTCGGCACCGTGTATGGCCAGCACCGGGGCTCTGTCGGTGTACTAAAGTAGGGGTACCCTAGTACCCCGAACTTGTGCACGGGCAGTCGCAGCATCCCCGCGGCAAGCCTCGCTGGGCGTCCACCAAGACCCTCCGCCGCATTTCAGAAGACAAGACCCCGGCAAGAGGAGCTTGCCGGGAAGGCCTCTCTAGGCACGAAGAAGGCCCCGACAAGAGGAGCTTGTCGGGAAGGCCACTCCAGGCACGCAGAAGACAAGGCCCCGGCAAGATGAGCTTGCCGGGGAGGCTCGGAGCGCGACAAGTCTCCGGGCGCAACAAGGATTTGGCCGCGGTAAGGCGCTTGCCGTGGCATGCAACTTCTCTCCGTCTCCGCTCCAGCTCACCCAGCGACGTGTCGCCATGGGACCGTTCCATGGGCGGCGTGTCGGCGGCTGTGCAGCCAGCGGAGAGCAGCGATAAGCGGCGTGACAGGCTCGCCATCGTGGCGGCGAGGCGCTGACGGTCTCTGTTACCTTTGTTTGGCGACAACGACAGGCATTTCTTGCTTTTGTCCCTTGCCGTCGAGTTAGGTATTTGGCAACATACCTTTGTTCAAGTAGGTGTACCAACTCTTGTTTTTACATTTGTACCCTCGCCCATGTTGCCACCTGTCGGAGACCCCTTGAGCATATAAAAGGAGGCCCGAGTGCAACGTAGAAAGGGTTCCGCGAGGTTCACGTTTTTCGCAAGGTTCCGTTCGGTTTGGTTCGCCAGGTTCGTCTCGTTGGGTTCATTCGACCCACTCGAGACCAGATAGACTCACGCTAGGTTTTGTAGCCCGCATTGCTCCCTAGCAAGAACACAATAGATCAAACAAGCAGCAGTAGGAGTTTTATCTCTCCGGAGAGCTCCGAAGCTGGGTAAACCGCTCGTGTGCCTCGCCTCGATCCACTCTTCGTGCGATCTCCGCCCCCCTCCGAACCGGGCCTGCTCCGCCGGCCCCATAGGTGTCCGTGGGTACGATCAGCCTCCCCGACAGTTCCTGAGGACGGCTGCAATGAGACAACCCACCATGTACTCCTACATGGCCTCTCACCGCTACCTCTACCAAATCGTATTCACACACTTAGCTCTCAACAGTAGGACATGTTCACACACCTCCGATTCATCCCGGATGAATCAGACCTGACACAACTCTAAGCAATAGCAGGCATGACAAACGATCATGAATGAGTAGGCACATCAGGGCTCAAAAAACTCCTACTCATGCTAGTGGGTTTCATCTATTTACTGTGGCAATGACAGGTCATGCAGAGGATAAAGGGGTTCAACTACCGCAGCAAATAACAGATGAATCGTTGTTGTCCTAATGCGGTAAAAAGAGAGCAGGAGCGAGAGAGTGGGATTGTATTGGAATGAACAAGGGGTTTTGCTTGCAGCACTTCGAAGATAATATATTTCTTCATCGGTGTCATCGAACTCATCGTCGGAAGCACGTCTATCGAGAAGGGACAAATACCGGCAACAGAGAAGGAGAACACAATCAATGCAGTGCACAACATGATGCATGAGTGTGACAGGGCAATATGTTGTGGTTTGATCTAATGCAACTAGCAACCAGATTAAATGAAGTTGGTTTGAATCCAAGATTCAAATTCAAACTCCATATGTGGATATTAAAATGCCATTTATATGATTTGTGCTAAGCAGCAGCTATAAGTTGTCCTAACATGCATGAAAATGGTACAGATGGATAGATTGGATTTTTCTGATCATTTTTCATATATAATTTATCTCATTTGGAGTTACGGTTGATTTACTATGATTTTTAGAAGTTTAGAACATTTTTTGGAATTTTTTGATTATTTTAAATCTAGAAAATGATTTATTGCGTCAGCTCTGCGTCACTGTGACGTCAGCTGGTCAACTGCGGCTGACCAGGTCAAACCTGACCAGTGGGGCCCATTGGTCAGTGACTCGGGGCTGGTTAGTGTCACAGACAAGTGGGGCCACTGTGATTAGTTACGACTAAACAGGAAACTAACTGTTGTTGATTAAGGGCGTGGGGCCCATATGTAAGTGGTTCAGGAGGTTAATTAGTGGGTAATTAGCGCTAACTTGATGGCCACGTCGACAGTCGCTGGAGCCTCGACGGCGGTGACCTCGAACCGCTGCGGAGTTCGCTCGGAACTCGCCAGAGGTGACGGATCGACGCGCCAGGGCACCGGAAGATAGCCCGTGCCCGTGCGCATCTAGGGAGACCAACGGGAGGTGTGGGGGTGGCCGGAGTTCGCCGGAGTGGAGCCCGCGATGGCTGCCAGAGTTCGGGGTTGGTACGGGTTAGTGCTACGGTGTGCAAATGAGCGAGGTGAAGGGCTAGCGGAGCGCTACGCGATGCGGGAAGCAAGTTAGGCATGCCAGGGTGACCAAATGGTCACCGGAGCTACGCCAACGACGAGCTCAGGCGGCGGCGTGCTACGGCCAGCTACGAATCGACGGCTACGGCGAGCGGCAAGCCACGGGGTTAGGGGCAAAGCGTGCGGAAGCTCACGGTGGGTCGGATGAGGTAGACGACAAGCTCGGGGAGGCGGAGACGGTGGCGAATCGGCGCGTGCGGCTTCCGGCGACCGAGGAGGAAGAAGATGAGGCAGCCGGCGATGCATGCCGTCCCAGCGCTCGGGGCTAGGGTGGGGCGAAGCGGCGGACGATGGCGGAGATCGTGGACAGCATGGGGAGGCGAGGGGAGCATGGTGGCCGTGGCAAACGGCGTCGGCGAAGGCGAGCTCCGCTCGGGTGAGAGAAACAGAGGAGGGGGAGAGCGTTCGGGGGAGAGAGGAAGGGTCCAGGCGCCCAAAGGCGTCCAAGGCTGCCTTTAGGCGCGACGAGGGGAGCCAGAGCAGGCTAGGAGGGAGGAGGTGGCGGCGCGTGCGTCTTGGCTTGTCGGCCCTGTGGCGATCCTCTGGCGAGAGGAGGAAGCGACAGGGGAGTTGGCGGTGGTGGGCTAGGTTGTACAATCTTTGGGCACGGGGAGCTGGGCCGGTTGGTGGGCGCCAGGTAAGTTTCTGCTTCTTCTTCTATTTGTTTCTGTTTTCTATTTTTCTTCCTCTGTTTTGATTTAGTTTAGCAACTAAATCATTTTAATAAATTCGGTAGGTTATTATATGGCTTGCTAAATTATATACAAAGCCACTCACAAACTTCCAGAATTATTGGAGTCATATTTAATATATATTAAATATAAATCCAAAGCAAATAGTTATTGGATTAATTCAAATGGCCAGAATAAATATTTCCGTGACTCCAAAAATATTGGTTTGAATTTCACCTCATGCCAATATTTTCACAGAATAACAGGAACATTTTCTTGGACTCATTTGATGAGATTTAAATGTTGGTTATTTTTAGGGCTTTTCTGATGCTTTGAAAATTCCTCAATTCAAATTTCATTTGAATTTAAACATGATGCACACATGGAAGCTGGCATAGGTCAGACCAGGATTAGGGATGTGACAACTCACCCCTACTAAACAAGAATCTCGTCCCGAGATTCAAGACGTGAGCTAAGAAGATAGAGGGGGCACAAACTAACACGGTCTTCATGATCCAGGTTGCACTTCATAAGAACGTTGACATGATCACCATCTTTGTCTCGATGTCTTGCTTTGAGAACTCCAACTAACATGACAGTGAGAGGAAAGGGAAAACTCCAGAAAGAGTGATCTTCTTGAAGATCGAACAACTCAGGATCAACTCATCGAGTGAGACATTGGAACATCTCTCGAGCTGAGACAGGAAACATACATCAAGCGGGATGGAGTGTAACAGATGATGAAGGTTCACTAGGTAGACAACAATTCCACACTTAAGAGGGTGGTGAACGGTTGTCAACGCAGCAAGGAGTTGAGTTGCCATGACACCATAACAAGACATCTTAAGGAAGGTGACTCGCAGAAATATTCCCTTAAGTGGCAAAAGGATTACTTTTGATTCGGAGATCATTGAAACTCTTCATACCAGCCTAAGGCAATCACAATCGATCATTTGAAGGAGTTCGAAAGAATGACATACTCAGAGTAGAATGGATGATGTGGACTACCTTGTTGAAGACAACACAATGGATGATTTTGTTTATCATCGGAAATGGATGGGACCCATGGTAAGACCGCTTTTGAAGATGATCCTGGGCAACAATTGCTGGGGTGCTAGCTGGGAACATAATGCAAATGCTGGGAATGTTTCAACCATCATATCTGCCTGAGATTCAGATCTGGTTGGTAACAGGACATTTCGCATAAAGCATGTCTGAAAAGGAAAGGTTGCAACACAAATCGACGAGATGACGTTGCGAGATTCTCGGGGGATGGACTATGGTAGTAAGCTCCAAAACATGAGCGGGTTCTGCTACAAACATGTGAACACACTGTCCCAGACAAGCATGGCCACGTAGTAGTCTTATATTAAACACTACCAAGTTCAGGTGGGGGAACCATCATCGAGGATGTTGAAATCGTTTCATAAGTCCGGATTAGCTCTTGTGAAGGGACTCCTTCTCCTTGAGAAAATCAGTCAGTGGCTTGGTGTGCTAGGGATACATATGGAATGAAGGTTGCGAGCCTGTCAAACCGTAGCATACTACACACATGCATGACTGACTTGGGATGGTACCAGAGGAAGCAAAAACAAACTTTCTCGAATTCACGGCGGCAACTTGCTTCAAATGCACATGAACTAGAGGAAGTCACCTCTTTCATCCAACATATTCGTCATGAACAGGCACGAAGATAATGCTTACAAAAGTTTCCTATGCTAGCTTTAATGTTCCACATGGATCATGGGGGAGACAAGATATTGCTGATGGGCTCAACAGCAACTCATCGGAATTTCCATATCACTGGACTTCCACCATCATGTGAACACTGTGATAGCATTGGTCAGACCAAAAGATGTAATGGTGTATTCTCTAGTGATCAACCACGAGTAAGACAACATTATGAACATCGTTGGTTCTGATTTGACTTGACGATAGCCCATACTCAAGTCAAAGTTTGATAAGACAATAGGTTCAACAACTGATCACGAGGACCAATCGATGAAGATATCATCTTTCTTCAACACACACACACACACACAAGTATATCCCTTAGTGATGAACTAAGTCGGACAAGCTTTCATCTTCCAACTCTCCAAGTTGTTGTTTAGCTTAACCAACTAACTTAGGGGTATCCAACACAGATTCTTGGAGAATGGCTGGTTTAGAGGAAAACCAACTTGATCACGAGCTCAACATAACAGTCAGGGGACAACCTGGTAATACTTCCGAGAAGATATTCGGAAATCACGAACCACCGGTATGTTACTAAGCTCGAGAACAATCTTGCTTTTGAGGGCAAGATGATATGATCAAATGAGCGAGGACTTGACAAGATCCTAACTCATCAATCAAAGTGTGCACCAGGAAAATGGACTAGGTGGCACGATCAACCTTAGGGTGATGATTCAATAATCAACACGCTAAGAATGAGAATATTGTCCATGAACTACCAAGCAACACGGTTGCTAGGAGTATAAATTTCACACATCATGGTTCACTTGTCGGCATTCCGGTTGCAACAACACGGGACCGATGAATGAACGATGATGGTGAGAGTATCACTGATTCAAGAATTCATAAGAGAAGGTGCAATTCTCATGACGTTCCTGATATAAAGTGGGTAATACTTCAGGATATAACAAAATCAAAAGCTTGATTGCATTTGATCTGCGGATTACAACTGCTTTGACCCAATCCTGGATATGGATGAGGTACTGGAGTTTGTTTCTCCTAGTCATTCCAGAATAGAATGGCTTGAGAGACCACAAGAATAATAGGCATCAATGACGAATGCACGACTACTCCTGACTATCAATTAACAGACGGGGGCCAGAATACAACTAAGGAGGAACAACTCAAGGAACATATAACTTTCTGAGTTGTGGATGCATAGGTTGGTATGTCAAATCAAGTTCAACAGGTTTCTTCCGGATAACCTATGCAGAAAAGTAGAACTGGCAGAGTCGCAATATAGAATGGAGTACTCTTCAAGAGCACCCTGGTTATGATCTTTTGGCTCAAAGAACTTCTGCCATAAGCAGTTCATGGTATTTGGAAGAAGGAAATACCATGGACCTCGAGGACTATTGCAAGGTTACTAATATCCTAAAGGAACTAGCAAACACTATCAACAGGAGGTAAGTAGGGTGAACCTTGGGTTCAAGAACCCAGGAATAATACCTACTACTAAATGGCATCACATGATGCTTTCGAGAATAATGGCCAGAATCATCACACCGGGAACACAAAACATGGCTAGATTACTAGGTGACTCCCTAAAACACCTAGGTTCATAATAATAGCTCCAACATATATGCCGAGGCAGCGGAGTAACTCAACACACTAATTTGTGTGATTAATCTGGCCCAAATGAACATTAGAAACGGAGAGAAGGGATTTGCAAATGCATCAGACTATTTAGAAATCTGGGATGACTCGGACGGCATAACGGTTGTAAATGCTCAAAAAGATTTGAGACATCCTGCAAAATAGTGGCATGACCACTCAACATCACAATAACAAGGTTCTGAGATCAACTAACAACACACGGAAGAAGTAGGAACTGAATTGGGGCTTGAAACCAACAATCCTATAAGTCTATGGATTAGTAACACGTCATCCTGATAGATAGATGAGAAGGCCTAGTTCTTAATCCCCGTTGAAGAGAAGAGGTTGACTCAGATCAGAAGGCCATGAGGTATAAGGAGTAAAAAGAGCCTTACGTTCCCTTCCCCAATCAATTCCCTTACATAACTAAAGCACTTCTAGACACAACTTCAACCAGTTTGGCTTGGTAATCCTACAGGCAGTCAGGCTATGATACCAAAGCCGTCAGGACCCCGATTCTAAGTCACACCGATCTAGCCTGTAACACCTCATATCACTTTGCGGCCTCACGCACGGTATTCCCACGGGTGTCGCCTTACCATGGCCCGGGACCGTTTGCGCCTTTTGGCTCACGTATATGATAGTGTCGCTAGCATCCATATGACAGAGAACCCGTGCCGACATGGCTAGTCGTGAACCCAAAGCGGCACTAACCCATGGGGACAGGCATACATGAATCACATCGAGCATGTCGGTCACAGCGTGAATCCGGGCTGTAATCGGGCTAACAGGACTTTGGGAACCCGGGCTGTAGAAGGCTAGGCAGGACTCCGGATGCCACCGCATGACATTTCCCCGAAGGGACAGACATAGGAACGAAGTGAAACACATGCCGGCCAGTCAAGTGTCCTAAGCAGTAGTGTTGGGCTAGCAGGACTCCGGTGAACCGGGCTGTAGCGGACTACTATCGCTCGAGGAAGCACTAGACTACATTTTACCCATAAGAGAGGCTGCCAAGGATAAACAACTAGATTGTCGGATCCCACACATACCAAGCATTTCAAACATACACACAATATGCTCGATATGTGCAAATACAACATGGCATCACAACATAACTCTACGACTCAAGTATCTATTTATTAGGCTCCGAGGAGCGAGATATTACAAACATGGGTCTCATGACCCAACATTCAGAGCATACAAAACAAAGCACACGCGGAAGGTTAACATGTCTGAGTACAGACATCTACAAAAGAAAAAGGCTTAGAAGCCTAACTATCTACCAGATCCTACCGAGGGCACAAGATCGTAGCTGAGGTAACAAGCTAAACGTCGAAGTCCACGCGGAACCACTAGCGAGACTAAAGTCTCTCTGCAAAACATAAATTAAGCAAACGTGAGTACAAATGTACCCAGCAATACTTACATCAGAACTAACTACATATGCATCGGTATCAACAAAGGGGGTGGTGGAGTTTGACCGCCGCATAAGCCAGCTTTGACTCGGTGGCTATCTGAACTATGACTGCAAGTAACTCTTTGGAGGTGGCGCACACGAGTCCACATATTCACCATATCAATACACCACTATGGATCCGCTCCGTCTCCCCTCACGAACGCCATCCATAGCACTCACGCTTATCTTGCATATTTTGGAGTATCCACTTTCACTTGTCTATGAACTGTACAGGCAACCGAGAAGTCCTTTACCACGGACACGGCTATTCGAATAGATGATGTTAACCCTGCAGGGGTGTACTTCTTCACACACGCTTTCGCCACTTACCACCATGTACACATCGTGTATCTCGGCAACCTTCAAGCGGAAGCGTGGCGAGGGAGTCGGCCATGACCTGCCTAACCAAACAAGTCTCTAGTCCAGGTTTATCGCCTATTCGGGTTCCATCCGCAAGGAGATCCGGCCGGGGTGTCGCTCACGGCCCCAAACGATGTGTGCAGGGTTCCCGAGACACCAAGCAGGCGCCGCACACCGGGCCATGGTGTATCTACCACATCATAGCCCACCCCTAGGGTCAGCGCTACGCACGGCCTCCAACACATATCGTACAAACACCAGAAACTAGTTGCAACTCCTGGACAGAGATCAAGTTGATTAATAAGTCGAGAGAGCTTGGAGTTCCCGGAGCCCAATGTGTGGTAGTAATTGTTTCATGGATCACAAACACAGAACTCAGTTCCTGAGGATGGCTGCAATGAGACAACCCACCATGTACTCCTACATGGCCTCTCACCGCTACCATTACCAAATTGTATTCACACACTTAGCTCTCAATAGCAGGACATGTTCACGCACCTCCGATTCATCCCGGATGAATCCGACCTGACACAACTCTAAGCAATAGCAGGCATGACAAGCAAGCATGAATGAGTAGGCACATCAGGGCTCAAACAACTCCTACTCATGCTAGTGGGTTTAATCTATTTACTGTGGCAATGACAGGTCATGCAGAGGATAAATGGGTTCAACTACCGCAGCAAATAACAGATGAATCATTGTTGTCCTAATGCAGTAAAAGAGAGCAGGAGCGAGAGAGTGGGATTGTATTGGAATGAACAAGGGGGTTTTGCTTGCCTGGCACTTCTGAAGATAATATAGTTCTTCATCGGTGTCATCGAACTTATCGTTGGAAGCACGTCTATCGAGAGGGGACAAATACCGGCAACAGAGAAGGAGAACACAATCAATGCAGTGCACAACATGATGCATGAGTGTGACATGGCAATATGCTGTGGTTTGAGCTAATGCAACTAGCAACCAGATTTAATGAACTTGGTTTGAATCCAAGATTCAAATTCAAACTCCATATGTGGATATTAAAATGCCATTTATATGATTTGTGCTAAACAGCAGCTATTAGTTGTTCTAAAATGCATGAAAATGGTACAGATGGATAGATTGGATTTTTCTGATCATTTTTCATATATAATTTATCTCATTTGAAGTTACGGTTGATTTACTATGATTTTTAGAAGTTTAGAACATTTTCTGGAATTTCTGATTATTTTAAATCCAGAAAATGATTTATTGCGTCAGCTCTGCGTCACTGTGACGTCAGCTGGTCAACTGCGGCTGACCAGGTCAAACCTGACCAGCGGGGCCCATTGGTCAGTGACTTGGGGCTGGTTAGTGTCACAGACAAGTGGGCCCAGTCAAAGTCCACGTCAGCTTGGTCAAAGCTGACGTGTGGGGCCACTGTGATTAGTTAAGACTAAACAGGAAACTAACTATTGTTGATTAAGGGTATGGGGCCCATATGTAAGTGGTTCAGGAGGTTAATTAGTGGGTAATTAGCGCTAACTTGATGGCCACGTCGACATTCGCGGGAGCTTCGCCGGCGGTGACCTTGAACCGCGGCGGAGTTCGCTCGGAACTCGCCAGAGGCGACGGATCGACGCGCCATGGCACCAGAAGATAGCCCGTGCCCGTGCGCATCTAGGGAGACCAACGGGAGGTGCGGGGGTTGCCGGAGTTCCCCGGAGTGGAGCCCGCGGCGGCTGCCGGAGTTCGGGGTTGGTACGGGTTAGTACTACGGTGTGCAAATGAGCGAGGTGAAGGGCTAGCGGAGCGCTACGCGATGCAGGGAGCAAGTTAGGCACGCCAAGGTGACAAAATGGTCACCGGAGCTACGCCGACGACGAGCTCAGGCGGCGGCGTGCTATGGCCAGCTACGAATCGACGGCTACAGCGAGCGGCAAGCCACGGGGGTAGGGGCAAAGCGTGCGGAAACTCACGGTGGGTCGGATGAGGTAGATGACGAGCTCGGGGAGGCGGAGACGGCGGCGAATCGGCGCGTGCGGCTTCCGGCGACCGAGGAGGAAGAAGATGAGGCAGCCGGCAATGCAGGCCGTCCCAGCGGTCGGGGCCAGGGTGGGGCGAAGCGGCGGATGATGGCGGAGATCGTGGACAGCATGAGGAGGCGAGGGTAGCATGGTGGCCGTGGCAAACGGCGTCGGCAACGGCAAGCTCCGCTCGGGTGTGAGAAACAGAGGAGGGGGAGAGCGTTCGGGGGAGAGAGGAAGGGTCCAGGGCGTCCAGGCGTCGCGCTGGCGTCGTCTAGGCGCGACGAGGGGGAGCCAGGCAGGCTAGGAGGGAGGAGGTGGCAGGGGCGGGTGCATGCGCGCGTCGGTCACACGCGCGTCCCCCTGGCAGAGGAGGAAGGTGACAGGGGAGTTGGCGGTGGTGGGCTAGGCTGTACAATGCTGGGCCAGCACATGAGCTGGGCCGGTTGGTGGGCGCCAGGTAAGTTTCTGCTTCTTCTTCTATTTGTTTCTGTTTTCTATTTTTCTTCCTCTGTTTTGATTTAGTTTAGCAACTAAATCATTTTAATAAATTCTGTAGGTTATTATATGGCTTGCTAAAATATATACAAAGCCACTCACAAACTTCCAGAATTATTGGAGTCATATGTAATATATATTAAATATAAATCCAAAGCAAATAGTTATTGGATTAATTCAAATGGCCAGAATAAATATTTCTGTGACTCCAAAAATATTGGTTTGAACTTCACCTCATGCCAATATTTTCACAGAATAACAGGAACATTTTCTTGGACTCATTTGATGAGATTTAAGTGTTGGTTAATTTTAGGGGTTTTTTGAGGCTTTGAAAATTCCTCAATTCAAATTTCATTTGAATTTAAACATGATGCACACATGGAAGCTGGCATAGGTCAGACCAGGATCAGGGATGTGACAATTTGCCAGATTTCATAAAATACGGCAACTTCTAACATGATTCGGACGGACTTTTAAGCATCGATACAAGTGAGAAAATCTCATCGTAGTCAACACCTTGTACTTGTCGAAAACATTTTGCGACAATTCAAGCTTTGTAGATAGTAACACTACTATCAGCGTCCGTCTTCCTCTTGAAGATCCATTTATTCTCAATGACTCACCGATCATCGGGCAAGTCAATCAAAGTCCATACTTTGTTCTCATACGTGGATCCCATCTCAGATTTCATGGCCTCAAGCCATTTTGCAGAATCTCGGCTCATCATTGCTTCCTCGTAGTTCATAGGTTCGTCATGGTCTAGTAACATGACTTTGAGAACAGGATTACCGTACCACTCTGGTGCGGAGCTTACTCTGGTTGACCTACGAGGTTCGGTAGTAACTTGATCAGAAGTTTCATGATCATCATCATTAGCTTCCTCACTTACTGGTGTAGGAATCAATGGAACTAATTTCTGTGATGAACTACTTTCCAATAAGGGAGAAGGTACAATTACCCCATCAAGTTCTACTTTCCTCCCACTCACTTCTTTCGAGAGAAACTCCTTCTCTACAAAGGATCCACTTTTAGCAACAAAGATCTTGCCTTCGGATATGTGATAGAAGGTGTACCCAATAGTTTCCTTTCGGGTATCCTATGAAGACGCACTTCTCCGATTTGGGTTATGAGCTTATCAAGTTGAAACTTTTTCACATAAGCATCGCAACCCTAAATTTTAAGAAACGACAACTTATGTTTCTTGCTAAACCGCAGTACATACGGTGTCGTCTCAACGGAGTTTTAGATGGTGCCCTATTTAACGTGAATGTAGTTGTCTCTAATGCATAACCCCAAAATGATAGTGGTAATTCGGTAAGAGACATCATAGATTGCACCATATGTAATAAAGTACGGTCATGACGTTCGGACACACCATTACGCTGTGGTGTTCCAGGTGGCGTGAGTTGCGAAACTATTCCACATTCTTTCAAATGAAGACCAAACTCGTAACTCAAATATTCGTTTTCGCGATCAGATCGTATAAACTTTATTTTCTTGTTATGATGATTTTCCACTTCACTCTGAAATTCTTTGAACTTTTCAACTGTTTCAGACTTATGTTTCATCAAGTAGATATACCCATATCTGCTCAAATCATCTGTGAAGGTCAGAAAATAACGATACCCGCCGCGAGCCTCAACACTCATCGGATCGCATACATCAGTATGTATTATTTCCAATAAGTCAGTTGCTCGCTCCATTGTTCCGGAGAATGGAGTCTTAGTCATCTTGCCCATCAGGCATGGTTCGCAAGCATCAAGTGATTCCCAAAGTCCATCAGCATGGAGTTTCTTCATGCGCTTTACACCAATATGACCTAACTGACAGTAACACAAATATGTTGCACTATCATTATCAACTTTGCATCTTTTGGCATCAATATTACGAATATGTGTATCACTACGATCGAGATTCAATAAACCATTCACCTTAGGTGTATGACCTCAGAAGGTTTTATTCATGTAAACAGAATAACAATTATTCTTTAACTTAAATGAATAACCGTATTGTAATAAACATGCTCCAATCATATTATGCTCAATGCAAACACCAAATAACATTTATTTTAGGTTCAACACTAATCCCGAAGGTAAAGGGAGTGTGTGATGGTGATCTTATCAACCTTGGAATCACTTCAAACTCACATCATCACCTCGCCCTTAACTAGTCTCTGTTTAGTTTGCAACTCTTGTTTCGAGTTACTACTCTTAGCAAGTGAACCAGTATCAAATACTGAGGGGTTGCTATAAACACTAGTAAAGTACACATAAATAACATGTATATCAAATATACTTTTGTTCACTTTGCCATCCTTCTTATCCGCCAAGTATCTAGGGCAGTTCCACTTCCAAAGGACCATTTCTTTTACAGAGAAGCACTCAGTTCCAGGCTTGGGGTCTAGCTTTGGGATTCTTCATGGGAGCAGCAACTTGCTTGCTATTCTTCTTTGAAGTTCCTCTTTCTTTCCCTTTGCCTTTTTCTTGAATCTAGTGGTCTTGTTAACCATCAACACTTGTTGTTGTTCTTGATTTCTACCTTCGCCGATTTCAGCATCGCGAAGAGCTCGGGGAATTGTTTTCTTCATCCCTGGCATATTATAGTTCATCAAGAAGTTCCAGTAACTTGGTGATAGTGACTGGAGAACTTTGTCAATTACTATCTTATCTGGAAGATTAACTCCCACTTGATTCAAGCAATTGTAGTACCCAGACACATGCTCACTGGTTGAGCTATTCTCCTCCATCTTGTAGGCAAAGTACTATCAGAGGTCTCATACCTCTCGACACGGGCATGAGTATGAAATACCAATTTCAACTATTGGAACATCTCATATGCTCCGTGGCGTTCAAACTATTTTTGAAGTCCCAGTTCTGAGCCGTAAAGCATGGTGCACTAAACTATCAAGTAGTCATCATACCGAGCTTTGTCAAACGTTCATAACGTCTGCATCTGCTCCTGCAATAGGTTTGTCACCTAGCGGTGCATCAAGGACATAATTCTTCTGTGCAGCAATGAGGATAATCCTCAGATCACGGACCAAGTCCGCATCATTGCTACTATCAACTTTCAACTTCTTTTTCTGTAGGAACATATCAAAAATAAATGGGAAGCTACATCGCAACCTATTGATGCAAAATACTATCAAGACTAAGTTCATGATAAATTAAAGTTCAACTAATCATATTACTTAAGAACTCCCACTTAGATATACATCCCTCTAATCATCTAAGTGATCTCGTGATCCATATCAACTAAACCATGTCCGATCATCATGTGAGATGGAGTAGTTTTCAATGGTGAACATCACTATGTTGATCATATGTACTATGTGATTCACGCTCGACCTTTTGGTCTCAGTGTTCCGAGGCCATATCTGCATATGCTAGGCTCGTCAAGTTTAACCCGAGTATTCTGCATGTGCAAAACTGGCTTGCACCCGTTGTATGTGAACGCAGAGCTTATCACACCCGATCATCACGTGGTGCCTCGGCATGACGAACTGTAGCAACGGTGCATACTCAGGAAGAACACTTATACCTTGAAATTTAGTGAGAGATCATCTTATAATGCTACCATGAACTAAGCAAAATAAGATGCATAAAGGACAAACATCACATGCAATCAATATAAGCGATATGATATGGCCATCATCATATCGTGCCTTTGATCTCCATCTCCAAAGCACCGTCATGATCACCATCGTCACCGGCTTGACACCTTGATCTCCATCAAAGCATCATTGTCGTCTTGCCAACTATTGCTTCTACGACTGTCGCTACCGCTTGGTGATAAAGTAAAGCAATTACATGGCTATTGTATTTCATACAATAAAGCAACAACCATATGGCTCCTGCCAGTTGCCGATAACTGTGTTACAAAACTTCATCATCTCATACAACAATTTGCATAACAACGTCTTGACCATATCACATCACAACATGCCCTACAAAAACAAGTTAGACGTCCTCTACTTTGTTGTTGCAAGTTTTTTACGTGGCTGCTATGGGCTTAACAAGAACCGTTCCTACCTATGCATCAAAACCACAACGATTTTCGTCAAGTTTGCTGTTTTAACCTTCAACAAGGACCGGGCGTAGTCACACTCGATTCAACTAAAGTTGGAGAAACAGACACCCGTTAGCCACCTGTGTGCCAAGCACGCCGGTAGAACCAGTGTCGCATAAGCGTACGCGTAATGTCGATCTGAGCCGCTTCATCCAACAATACCGCCAAATCAAAGTATGACATGCTGGTAAGCAGTATGATTATTATCGCCCACAACTCTTTGTGTTCTACTCGTGCATATAACATCTACGCATAGACCTAGCTCGGATGCCACTGTTGGGGAACGCATTAATTTCAAAAAAAAATCCTACGCACACGCAAGATACATCTAGGTGATGCATAGCAATGAGAGGGGAGAGTGTTGTCCACGTACCCTCGTAGACCGAAACCAGAAGTGTTATAACAACGCGGTTGATGTAGTCATACGTCTTCACGATCCGACCGATCCTAGTACCGAAGATACGGCACCTCTGTGATCTGCACACGTTTAGCGCAGTGACGTCCCACGAACTCTGGATCCAGATGAGTGTTGAGGGAGAGCTTCATCAGCACGACGGCGTGATGACGGTGATGATGAAGTTACCGATGCAGGGCTTTGCCTAAGCACTGCAACGATATGACCGAGGTGGAAATCTATGGAGGGGGCACCGCACGGGGCTAAACAATCAACTTGTGTGTCTATGGGGTGCCCCCTCCCCCGTATATAAAGAGTGGAGGAGGGGAAGGCCGGCCCTCTTTATGGCGTGCCCCAAGGGGGATTCCTACTCCTAGTAGGAGTAGGTTTTCCCCCTTCCCTAGTTGGAGTAGGATAAGAAGGAAGGGGAAGAGGCAGAGAAGGAAAGAAGGGGGCAGCGCCCCCTCCCTAGTCCAATTCGGACCAGCCCATGGGGGGGGGCACACAGCCACCCCTTGAGGCCCTTCTCTCCTTTCCCGTATGGCCCATTAAGGCCCCTTACTTACCCGGCGAATTCCCGTAACTCTTTGGTACTCTGAAAAATACGCGAATTACTCGGAACATTTCCGATGTTCGAATATAGCCTTCCAATATATCGATCTTTACGTCTCGACCATTTCAAGACTCCTCGTCATGTCCGTGATCTCATCCGGGATACCGAACAACCTTCGGTACATCAAATCACATAACTCATAATACAAATCGTCATCGAACGTTAAGCATGCGGACTCTACGGGTTCGAGAACTATGTAGACCTGACCGAGACACATCTCGGGTCAATAACCAATAGCGGAACTTGGATGCTCCTATTGGCTCCTACATATTCTACGAAGATCTTTATCGGTCAAACCGCATAACAACATACATTGTTCCCTTTGTCATCGATATGTTACTTGCCGAGATTCAATCGTCGGTATTATCATACCTAGTTCAATCTCGTTACCGGTAAGTCTCTTTACTCGTTCTGTAATGCATCATCCTGCAACTAACTCATTAGTCACATTGCTTGCAAGGCTCGTAGTGGTGTACATTACTGAGAGGGCCCAGAGATACCTTTCCGATAGACGGAGTGACAAATCCTAATCTCGATCTATGCCAACTCAATAAACACCATTGAAGACACCTGTAGAGCATCTTTATAATCACCAAGTTACGTTGTGACGTTTGATAGCACACAAGGTGTTCCTCCGGTATTCGGGAGTTGCATAATCACATAGTCAGAGGAACATGTATAAGTCATGAAGAAAGCAGTAGCAATAAAACTGAACGATCATTATGCTAAGCTAACGGATGGGTCTTGTCCATCACATCATTCTCTAATGATGTGATCCCGTTCATAAAATGCAACACATGTCCATGGCAGGAAACTTCACCATCTTCGATTAACGAGCTAGTCAAGTAGAGGCATACTAGGGACACTATGTTTGTCTATGTATTCACACATGTACTAAGTTTCCGGTTAATACAATTCTAGCATGAGTAATAAATATTTATCATGATATAAAGAAATATAAATAACAACTTTATTATTGCTTCTAGGGCATATTTCCTTCAAGTAAGGTGCTCATTGAGTCCAAGCAGAGGTATTCGCATTGGCAGAAGCTCGTACATGGGGTGTTCATGGCTAGTCGAAAGCTCAAGCAATAAATTCTGGGTCATCCCATCACTATGGTTAATTCTGCTCGTTTAGGGGATATTATCCAAAAGAGAGAAGCCACGGGTCGGGTAGCCAAGTGGGCCATTGAGCTTGGACCCCATGGTTTGAAATATATGCCTCACACAGCCATCAAATCTCAAGCACTTGTGGACTTCATAAATGATTGGAAAGAGCTGCAGATCCCTGAGGAGAAGCCGGATAGCACATATTGGACTATTGACTTTGATGGATCTAGGAAGTTGGAAGGCTCGGGGGCTAGAGTTATCTTGACTTACCCACAAGGTGATAAATTTTGTTATGTCTTAAGGTTGATGTTCCCTTGTACTAACAATGCAGCTGAGTATGAGGCCTTGCTCCATGGTCTTCGGATGGCTACGGGGATGAATTTAAGCCGGGTGAGGTGTTTTGGTGACTCAGAAGCCCAGCAAGTTTCTGGCACTTGGGATTCTAAAGACCTACTCATGGCGGCTTATCGTCGAGAGGTTGATGTTATTGCTGGTCATTTCAAGGGCTATCAAGTAGAGCATGTTGATCGAAGGAAAAACAAGGTGGCTAATGCTTTAAGCCGACTGGGGTCCCAGCGTAAGCTGGTGCCACCCAATATTTTCCTTGATATTCTGCATAATCCTTCAGTCAAACTGCCCACAGAGGAACATCTTGCTGTCCCTGACCTGGATGCACAGCTGGTGGCAGCTCTTCATGCTATTCCTGATTGGACAGTTCCATATTTGGCATATATGACCCAAGGCGAGTTACCTGAAGATGAAACTTTGGCCAGGCAGATAACCCGGTGGTCTAAGTCAATGACTATTGTCAATGGAGAGTTGCATCATCGCAGTGTTACGAGGGCGTTTCAACGTTGTGTTTCTCCTGAGGAAGGTGTGAGATCTTACGAGAGATTCATGAAGGAGATTGTGGTCATCATGCCAGCTCTAAGTCTCTCGTAGACAAGGCTTTCCGTCATGGATTTTATTGGCTGACGGCTCATGCTGATGCAGAGGATTTGGTCAGTTAATGTGATGGTTGTCAGAAATTTTCACGATGAGCTCATGTGCCGGCTCAAGAATTGAGGATGATTCCAATTGCTTGGCCATTTGCAGTCTGGGAGCTTGATATGGTTGGAGCTTTCAAAAAGTCCAAGGATAAAAAGACCCACCTTTTGGTGCCGGTTGACAAATTTACAAAGTGGGTTGAAGCAGAGCCGGTTAGTAAGTGTGATGCAGCAACGACGGTTCAATTCATCAAAAAGGTGATTTTCCGTTTTGGCTTTCCCCACAACATTATAACTGATAATGGCACTAATCTGTCCAAGTGGTTCACCCCTAGTCCAATGGTCAAGCTGAGAGAGCGAATCAAGAAATTTTGAGAGGTATCAAGCCTCGACTTATGGTCCCTTTGCAGATTACGCCGGGTTGTTGGGTGGAGGAGTTACCCTCAGTATTATGTAGTATCAATACTACCCCCAACAGATCGACAGGTTACACGCCTTTCTTCATGGTTTACGGAGCAGAGGATGTTCTCCCTAGTGACATCCGTCACGACTCGCCCCGAGTAGCGGCATATGTTGAAGCTGATAATGAAAAAGCACGTCTGGATGCACTTGACCTATTGGATGAGGAGCATGACCATGCGGCGGCTCGTTCGGCGATTTACCAGCAAGATCTACGTCATTACCATAGCCGTCGTCTTAAAACAAGGACCTTTCAAAAAGGCGATTTGGTGCTCCGGCTTATCCAGGATCAAAGTGATATGCACAAGCTATCCCCACCTTGGGAAGGGCCCTTTGTGGTTAGCAAGAATCTAAACAATAGGTCATACTACCTTATCGATGTTCGAGACCACATGGACTCACGCACGTCGGAGGAGGAGACCCACCGGCAGTGGAATATTGCTCATCTTCGGCCTTATTACACTTGAGCCATTGACACTTGTAATGTACATATTTATATCAGTGTATATATTATGATGAATATAATAAAGCCGGCATCCCTGATAATTCAGGGCCTTTATCGTTTCATTTCTAAGAAATGTGAGTCTTTATTGTCACTTCATAAGATCACTTGGCGGTTTGACGTCTGGTTTAAAGGGACCAAAGAGAGTCTGCTGCATGGCAGAGCTGAAACATAGGTACCCAGCGAGCACAGCTAAAAAAAATATCACTTGGGGGCTCCCTGTTCATAGAACATAGCTTTGATAACCCCTTCTTAGCTTGAAACGCCAGGTGTATAACACCAAAGAATTCCAGTTGATCCTGCCTTGTACGTCTGCCACTCCGCCCAGGTAATCCTGGAATGACCCGCTGAATTCTTGACAGTCAATCTTATTAAAGACCCTGAACTTGTCAAGGTTACAATGATGGTTGATCATGTGTGGTCTTGCTTACAAGGTTTGAAGGATTAGCTCGTGGTTGTGCGAGCCCATGAAAAGCACTTGGGTTTTAGGCCTGGCCGCCTATGAAAGCCTTGTTTTCTGATTTTTTGAAGATTATTTTCTGAGGTTTTTCTCTTGTGACATGTTGATATATGATTGGAAAATGATGATGACAATTTTGCCTTATGGTTCATATTATGAGCCTCGCTGGGGTTTTTATTTCACCCAACCTGGTTTTGGACTATAAGTCACCAGGATATGTTTGGAGTTCTATTTTCTAGGCTATAGAATATTGTCCTTTGTTGCATGTGGCATTATAAGCCGGTGGTATAAATCAATTGAACAGGGCGTTGTACTCTCAATCTTTGGGTTGTAATCCTTACTGCACAGGTATGATAAGCCGGCAGTGTAAGCAAATATTACAGGTATGGTATTTTGTTATAATTATATAAGGTTATGATTAAAATAGCCCTGGTTATGGAAAGAGTTAGTCACCAGTGGTCTTTATATGGGGTATTATGACCCGCCCTGGGGTAAACCGCCAGGGCCCTTGTGATCTGTTTGTGTGCAGGAAAAATAGTAAATCTGATCTGCATTCTTGATGATATCATGAGCATAATTGGCAGATTTTCCATGGACGGATCACCAGTGTTACGCAAACAAAATGTGCACGATGGCACAACAGATCAAAGTTTAACTAGACTATTACAAGGCATACGATGGCCCAGAGAGGATAAGTGTTTTTGAGACGCAAATATCAAAATTATTATAAGACTGCTCATGATTCCTGGCGGATTGAGGACTCCGGATCATCCTGCGCATTCTTCCTCGTCGGGTCCTTGATTATCAATCAACTGGAAGTTAGGCGTAGCCCAGTTGATACCTGTCAACGCTTTTAACACAGCCTCATCATCAATAAGGTTGGATGGATCAATGTCAGGGGCGAAGGTGTGCTTACGAATCGGCGGGATGAGATCCATCTCCTGATGAACCAGCGCCTTTACCTTTTTGTTATCTGTGTAATAAGTCGCCTGGTATTGAGATAAATTGGTTTCTTTAGCCAGTCGGGTTGCTAATGGACGCATTGATCTTGCTATATCTGCAAAGTCATCAGCACTGAAGGGTGACCCGTCCTCTTTTACACTTGGGCAACCATTGGCTGGGTCCTCCGGATCAAGATTTGCTTGCCACGCCTTGGCCCGGCTTAAAGCAGTTAAAGCATCGGCTCTGGCAGAGGCTCGCTTTAAATCTTCAATCCTCTTGGGTACCACGGACAACCTTTCCAATGTATCCTTGATAAGAGTGGGCGGTTGTTTCTTGTGCAGAGCAGCAGCAATGGTCGGTTGAGCGCCAGTGTATAATTGCTCTACAAGAGTGTAGACGGCTTTCAACCTAATGCGTATGTATGAGCCCAATTTGACGCTCCGAGAGCCTGTATCAGTTAATTTGTTGATAAGCCAGCAGGTGTTTATAATAGGATTATTGGGATGAAAGGAGTCATGATTACCACTTACCGAAGATGGCTAATGACATATTATTGATTTGCTGCTTTAAACCAGACAGTTCATCAGTCACCGGTTTAAGCGCGGCTTCAGCTTCTTCTGCTCTCTTCAATAGAGTCGTTTTTTCGGTCTCCCAGCCGTTTGTGTCAGTGTTGAAGTTTTGCTTAAGCTGCTCAATGTTCTCTAAAGCAGTCTTCAGTTCTGATTTGGCCTTGGATGTCTCAGATTGTTGAGTTTTAATGTTGGCCTTCAGATCATTGAGCTGCGAGTCCTTCTCAGTCAGTTCAGCCTGTGATATAAACAAACATGGAAAAATATTATGTGTAAGATCTATTTTGAAGTCCCAAGCACAATACAAGTATTATCCTTGGCACTTGGGGGCTAATGTCTATTGCTCTTAAGATTTTTTTGGAAGTCCCAAGCACAATACAAGTATTATCCTTGGCACTTGGGGTCTAATGCCTATTGCTATTTTCAAATACGAATTTATCCAGTGACTTGGGTGAAATAATATGATCCGGGTTACCATGGCTATATGTTGAAGTGTTGATTTATCAATACACATAAGTCTCGGTTTAGCTATGCTAGTTAAACCGAGCCTTGGGGGCTACGGATGTGAAATTCATTACTATTTAAAGTCCCGGCTTAACTCAATAATTTAAGCTGGCCCTTGGGGGCTACTAATGATGATGTTCAGTTTCTTTATGGCAATTGGAAAGTCTACAACATATTCAATCCTATCATATCCTATAGACTTGGCGGCTAATAGACATATGATTATGAAGAGAATAGTGATTGGATTACCTCATAGCGTTCCTTCATCAGATTGACTAAGCCGGCTTCAAAACCACGGCTGGTGTATAGACGATTCAAGTAACCAAAGTGGATGTCTTGGGCACTGAACTGGGCGTAGCTCTCTAAGTCTACCTTCCACTTAACTTTATCATCAGCAGAAATTTTTTCCTTGGCGTTGTGCTTGGATAAGACAGTGGGGTTACCCGGAGCTGTGTAACCAAACCCGGTGATGACGACGTCATCAATCTTCTCTTCAGCTGGCTTGGCTGGACTTGGCGGCTTAGAAATAGCCGGTTCAACTTCCATATGATCTATGGAGACTTCATGGTCCTCTGGTGGTGGGTCGTCAATGATGGCCTTAGCAATTGGATGAGAAGGTTCTGGGTTTTGTTTTTCCGGCTCATACGGGTTGGAATCGTCGGCCGGCTTATTCAGTTTCGCCTTTTTGCTGGGTTTGGCCTCACCACTGACAATAAGACATACTCAGATGTTAGTATATTAAACATGCATGAAGTTTGAATGATTGAATATACTCTTACCCAGGCACAGTAATGAAAGACAGGATTTGAGTTCCCATTGAATCGCTAGAGGAAGAGTGAGATGTTCCCTGATAATTTGAATCAGACGGGTTAAGAGGTTGACGAACAAGACCCACCTTGGGATAATCTAAGTCAGAAATTTTTGAGACCTCCTGTCGACGTTTGCAAGGTGCTAGGGTGTTCGGTAAGCCGGAGGACAAAACTCCACCGCCATTATTCTGGGTTGTACGGCGAGCTTCATGTTGCTGCTTCTTCAAAAGAAAGTTGGGATCCAAGTGAGCTAAAGGGTGAGAAAAGCTTACTTTCCGGCATGCTTGTCGGGTTTTCTTTGTTGGCAGAGGTTCTGAGCCAGAGGAACGAATAATTACCTCTACATCATCTGCACGGCTGGCGTCCGCTTCATCGTGACAATGGTCATTGTTAATAACATGTACAAAAAACGAGCCAAGGGAATCAAGTTGTACCTCCGACTCATCATCATCATCTTTGTCATCCAAATTGAACAATTCGGTAGTATTGGACTTCTTCTTAGCAGGCCTTTTGGTAGCCTTATTCTTTGTCTGGGTCTTCTTTGGTTTTTCAGGCAATTTCTTGTCACAGAAAGATGTGCCAGCATGTAATCATTGAATGAGTACGAGCAAGGCAAATGAAAATATGAATCAGTAAGATCCTGATCAGAAACTTACAGCTGGCGGGTTATTAAAAGTGCAGAAAGGACTCAGTTCGAATTGACTGCAATCTTCCAAGCTCTCATCCGACAGAGTCTTGGTCATGTTATTGATGTCTTCCTCAGTTATCTTGATCTAACAATGACACTGAGGATCTCTCAGTTCGCCAGTATATTCACACATTAAATCGAGCCAGATGCTTAGAGGCAAGATACTCCAGGCGAACCAGCAGGGAACTAGATCGATTCTGGTCAAGCCGTTGGCCATCAGAGCCCGTACCTTTGTGAAAGTCAGTACATATTTTTTTCCGTTCTGCTGTGCTGATACGATACGGAAGATGATGTCTGCTACTGAGCCGGCTGGTGCGATAACCCGGCAGGGGATTTTCTCCTTCTGGCGAGGTGTCTTGGCAATAAAACCAAGTCTGGTTCCAGTCTTTGGGGTGACTGGGCAGATTAGCAGCTGGGGAAGATGGCCTCTTTTCGGCGTTGTATGGATATGCCGCCTAGTTCAAGGCTAGGTCCATCTGTAAATTCATTCTGCTGATTCAAGTGGTAGAACTCTCTGAATAGTTCTACTATGGGTTCCTGTTGAAGGTACACCTCCCAGAAAACTTGGAACTTGCAGATGTTTGATACAGAGTTTGGTCCGATATGTTGTGGATGAAGCTTAAAGAAGTGAAGTACATCTCGAAAGAATCTTAAGCCGGGAGGTCTGAAGCTCCGGACCATATGAGCCATAAAAACCACCACTTACTATCTTTGGGCTCAGGGCGAGTTCCATTACCCGGATCCCTCCAGTGGATGGATTCTTTATTGGCTAAAATGCTAGTCTGAACATATGTGTTCAAGTCCTCCTCTGCAACCCGGGAAATAACCCATTTGCAAGTAGTGACAGTTTTGACCATCTTGAAGAATGAGATCCTAAATGAAGGAAACATCACCAGCTTAAGATCATGCTCTTAAACTAGATCATTGATTCAAAGATAAATTGTTATAAACAATTAACAGATTAAGCTGGGGATGAGCTTTGAAGCGTTGGCGGCTTAAAAGGGTACTAATGGTACCTACCAGATTAAGGATTTTGTTGTTAAGCCAGACAGAGTCGAACAGTCAAGATATACATTGCAGAATTAAGATCATGAGAAAGCATGGTTAAAGCAGAGATATATTGCCAAGTTAGGCAAAGTTCTAAAGCATATGGTGGCGAGATTTAGTGTCTTATGATGGATCATGGTTTGCGGTATAAGCCGCCATAGCAGTTATGATACTTCAGATTTAGCTAAGTGTTGGACAAACAAATTTTACAAGATGGAGCAATAATTTTGGATCTACCACGATTCTGAAAAGGCAGCAAAATTCTAGACCTAAGGTGGCGACAGTGGAGAGCGTGGACGTTTCAACGAGATCTTCTACGGGGAGATGTTCTTCTAATGATAAAAATGAATGCTAAAACTACTTCCGCGCAAGGTTTGTAGTCTATCCAGATTAAAAGTTGTTAAAGTTGAAGGGAATGGCGAAGAACAGCAAGAATGCTGATGAACAAGCCTGGACCCTAATACAGATCTGAAGTGGAGGAAGAGAAGCACTTACAGTTGCAGATGGACTGCGGTGGCTCACCACAGTTCTCTGGTTCGATCAGGTTGATGCAGCGGCCTGCGTTGTTGCAGTGGGCGGAGGTCGCGGCGACTGAGTTCGAGCATTGGAGTGGTCGTGCGAAGGAGGAAGACGAAGGAGGAGATGAAGGGGGAAATGATAAAGGCCCCCTGCCCCTATTTATAAAAGGGTGGCTGCAAGGCATGTGCGGGAATCGAGGAGGCCAAAATCATCATATGGCTATATGGACGCCTCGGTTTTCGGGAGGTTCATTAAGATTAATATCAATTAAGATGTTCTGGGCCACGTGCGAAGTTAATGCGAAGTGATGTCATGGCGGTTTAAGAAAATTCTGTGAGCTGACGTTAGGGCGGTTTACCGCAAGGTTTATCAAACAAGGCGGTGCTAGATTTTGACAAGGCAGGTATTGAAGATTGATGTGAACAAGTTCAAATCAACCTGGGGCCTAATGTTGGGGATATAAATAATAGATATGGACCGCCCAGGAGGGGCCAAGTTATACCACTGGCGGCCTACCAATGAAGATGGTGGATCATTTGAGCCTGTTGACGGCCCAAGACCCAGAGGTGACTTAAGGCCTAGGTGGATGAACCACCATGTATGTATGACTTGTATTGTAAGGCATATGTAGTTAGTTTCTAAGCCAGACATGTGTATGAGCCAGCCAGGACTCTGTGAGCTGCCGGGCATCAACCTGTATATATAAAGGGACGACCCGACGATGGCTTAAAAAATAAAGAAGAGATCGAGAACTAGGCCAAGCGTATTCGCTCCCTAGTAATTGAAACCCAAGCAATACCACCTCAAACTAGATTAGGATTTTACCTTCACCGCAAGGGGCCGAACCAGTATAAACTATATGTGCCCTTTGTCCCGATTAACCCCTTTAAGCTAACCTCGTTGTGATGGCTCCACGACTAAGTCCTTCCGCTAGGACATCTGCCGTGACAATTCCACGACAACCCCTATACTCATCAAAGTCAATCAAGCAGGAAGTAGGGTATTACCTCCATTAAGAGGGCCCGAACCTGGCTAAACACCATGTCCCTTGTCTCCTGTTACCTTCGATCCTCAAATGCACAGTTCGGGACCCCCAACTCGAGATCGGCCTGTTTTGATGCCGACACTCGCCACTCCTCTCATCGGTTCCCCGCCTCTTCTCGCATCGTTTTTGCACTACCAGTGTCAGTGCTCATTGATGGCTAGGCGGCGACACACCGGCCATGTAAAAATCGCACAAAGTTTCTAAAGGCACAAATGTGTGTGATAGGAGGGAGTAGGTCCCATAGGGTGACCAGCGTGAAACGCCTTGAAGCCAATGAGGCAATTCCTATCAGCAAGGTGCGACTTCCCATCCTCTAGCATAGTCTAATAGAATGGAGAAGTTAAGCATGCTCGGGCTGGAGTAGTCCACGGATGGGTGACCCGGTGGGAAGTTGCATATCTCAAGCTTCATTTAAATGCTATGACACTCTCATTATCGAGATAAAGAGATAGATATCTCTATAGTGACCTATCATGGCGATTATATAAACCCTGGGATCCTTGTTTTGCTAATTTGTAGACTATGTTTTTATTGATTATTTTTTTCTCTAAAAAATTAAAGAATGATTGATTCTATAGTGACCTGAGGTAGCGATTATATAAACCTTTTTTAGGTCGCATGTAAGGTATAGGGGGAAGGGTGTTCTGATCGAGCATGTCTCCCTTGTGCGGTTTATAGACACTGCACATTGATACGTCCATTTTGCATCATGCTTTTATATTGATATTTATTGGATTATGGGCTGTTATTACACGTTATGTCACAATACTTATGCCTATTCTCTCTTATTTTACAAGGTTTACATAAGGAGGGAGAATGCCGGTAGCTGGAATGCAGAATTTTGGAAAAGGATAAAATATTAGAGACCTATTCGCACAACTCCAAAAGTCCTGAAACTCCAAGTTATTTTTGGAAATAATAAAAATATTGAGCGGAAGAAGTACACGGAGGGGATCCACTGCCACGAGGGTGGGGGCGCGCCCTACCCCCCAAGGCGCGCCCCCTGCCTCGTGGGCCCCCTATTGGCTCTCCGATGGCCATCTTCTGCTATATGTGGTCTTTCGTCGAGAAAAAAAATCATAAGCAACCTTTCGGGACGAAACTCCGCCGCCACGAGGCAGAACCTTGGCGGAACCAATCTAGGGCTTCGGCGGAGCTGTTCTGTCGGGGATACTTCCCTCCGGGAGGGGGAATTCATCGCCATCATCATCACCAACGCTCCTCTCATCGGGAGCGGGCAATCTCCATCAACATCTTCATCAGCACCATCTCCTCTCAAAACCCTAGTTCATCTCTTGTATCCAATTCTTGTCTCCAAGTCCGGGATTGGTACTAGTAGGTTGCTAGTAGTGTTGATTACTCCTTGTAGTTGATGCTAGTTGGTTTATTTGGTGGAAGATCATATGTTCAGATCCTTTATGCATATTAATTAATACCCCTCTGATTATGAACATGAATATGCTTTGTGAGTAGTTACGTTTGTTCCTGAGGACATGGGAGAAGTCTTGCTATTAGTAGTCATGTGAATTTGGTATTCGTTCGATATTTTGATGAGATGTATGTTGTCTAGCCTCTAGTGGTGTTATGTGAACGTCGACTACATAACACTTCACCATTATTTGGGCCTAGAGGAAGGCATTGGGAAGTAATAAGTAGATGATGGGTTTCTAGAGTGATGTAAGCTTAAACCCTAGTTTATGCGTTGCTTCGTAAGGGCTGATTTGGATCCATATGTTTCATGCTATGGTTAGGTTTACCTTAATACTTTTGTTGTAGTTGCGGATGCTTGCAATAGAGGTTAATCATAAGTGGGATGCTTGTTCAAGTAAGAACAACACCCAAGCACCGGTCCACCCACATATCAAATTATCAAAGTACCGAACGCGAATCATATGAACGTGATGAAAACTAGCTTGACGATATTCCCATGTGTCCTTGGGAGCGCTTTTCTCTATATAAGAGTTTGCCAAGGCTTGTCCTTTGCTACAAAAAGGATTGGGACACCTTGCTGCACTTTATTTACTTTTGCTACTTGTTGCTCGTTACAAATTATCTTATCACAAAACTATCTGTTACCACTTATTTTAGTAGTTGCAGAGAATACCTTGCTGAAAACCGCTTATCATTTCCTTCGGCTCCTCGTTGGGTTCGAAACTCTTACTTATCGAAAGGACTATGATTGATCCCCTATACATGAGGGTCATCCAGACTATTTTCTGGCGCTGTTGCCGGGGAGTGAAGCGCCTTTGGTAGGTGGAATTTGGTAAGGAAAAATTTATATAGTGTGCTGAAATTTACTGTCACTTGTTACTATGGAAAGTAATCCTCTGAGGGGCTTGTTCGGGGTATCTTCACCTCGACCAGTAGAGCAAAGAGTTTATCCTCAACCTACTGAACCTACTGAAAAAGAAAATATTCCCTTTGAAATTCCTTCGGGTATGTTAGAAAAACTGCTAGATAATCCTTTTACAAGAGATGGAACAAAGCATCCTGATGAACATGTACTCTATGTGGATGAAGTTTGTGGATTATTTAAGCTTGCAGGTATACCCGATGATGTTGTTAAGAAGAAGGTCTTCCCTTTATCTTTGAAGGGAGATGCATCGACATGGTATAGGCTATGTGATGACACGGGATCATGGAAGTATAAACGAATGAAATTGGAAATTCATCAGAAGTATTATCCTATGCATCTTGTTCATCGTGATCACAATTATATATATAATTTTTGGCCTCGCGAAGGAGAAAGCATCGCTCAAGCTTGGGGGAGGCTGAAATCAATGTTATATTCATGCCCCAATCATGAGCTCTCAAGAGAAATAATTCTTCAAAAATTTTATGCTCGGCTTTCTCATAATAATCAATCCATGCTCGATACTTCTTGTGCTGGCTCTTTTATGATGAGGACTATTGAATTCAAATGGAATCTATTAGATAGAATTAAACGCAACTCTAAAGATTGGGATCTCGACGAAGGTAAGGAGTCAGGTATAACACCTAAGTTTGATTGTGTTAAATCTTTTATGGATACCGATGTTTTCCGTAAATTTAGCACTAAATATGGACTTGACACTGAGATAGTAGCTTCATTCTGTGAATCTTTTGCTACTTATGTTGATCTCCCCAAGGAGGAGTGGTTTAAATATCATCCTCCCATAGAAGTAAAAGTAGCTGCACCTATTAAAGTTGAAGAAAAGACTATCACTTATAATAATCATGTTGTTCCTACTTCTTATGTTGAGAAACCACCTTTACCTGTTAGAATAAAGGATCATGCTAAAGCTTCAACTGTGGTTCGTAAAAGCAATATTAGAACTTACACACCTCCTGAGCAAGTCAAAGTTGATCCTAATATTGCTATTGTTAAAGATCTCTTGGCTGATAATATTGATGGGCATGTTATTTATTTCATGGTGAAACTGCTAGAATTGCCAAACCTTGTGCTAAAGATAAACATAGACATGTGGTAGGCGTGCCTGTTATTTCTGTTAAAATAGGAGATCATTGTTATCATGGCTTATGGTGATATGGGTGCTAGTGTTAGTGCAATACCTTATGACTTATACAAAGAAATTATGCATGATATTGCACCTTCTGAGATAGAAGATATTGATGTCACAATTAAACTTGCCAATAGAGATACTATTTTACCAGTGGCAATTGTAAGAGATGTTGAAGTCTTGTGTGGGAAAACTAAATATCCTGCTGATTTTCTTGTTCTTGGTTCCCGACAAGATAGCTTTTGTCCCATTATTTTTGGTAGACCCTTCTTGAACACCGTTAATGCTAAGATAGACTGCGAAAAGAATGTTGTTACTATTGGTTTGGATGATATGTCTCATGAGTTTAATTCTCTAAATTTAGTAGACAACACCGTGTAGAAGAACTACCTAGGAAGGATGAAATTATTGTTCTTGCTTCTATTGCCGTACCTCCTAGTGATCCTTTAGAACAATATTTGCTAGACCATGAAAATGATATGTTTATGAATGAAAGAAGGGAAATAGATGAGGTATTCTTTAAATAGGAACCTATTCTGAAACACAATTTGCCTGTTGAAATCCTAGGGGATCCCCCTCCACCCAAGGGTGATCCCGTGTTTGGGCTTAACCCGTTGCCTGATACTCTTAAATATGCTTATCTTGATGAAAAGAAGATATATCCTGTTATTATCAGTGCTAACCTTTCAGAGCATGAAGAAGAGAGATTATTGAAAACTCTGAAGAAGCACCGTCGCTATTGGATATACTCTTGATGATCTTAAGGGCATTAGTCCCACTCTATGTCAACATAAAATAAATTTGGAGAAAGATGCCAAACCAGTTATTGATCATCAACGATGGCTGAATCCTAAAAATGAAAGAAGTGGTAATAAAGGAAATACTAAAGCTCCTTGAGGCAGGTATAATTTATCCCGTTGCTGATAATCAGTGGGTAAGTCCTATCCATTGTGTCCCTAAGAAGGGAGGTATCACTGTTGTCCCTAATGATAAAGATGAATTGATTCTGCAAAGAATTATTACAGGTTATAGGATGGTAATTGATTTCCGCAAATTAAATAAGGCTACTAAAAAAGATCATTACCCCTTACCTTTTATCGATCAAATGCTAGAAAGATTATCCAAACATACACATTTTTGCTTTCTAGATAGTTATTCCGGTTTCTCTCTAATAGCCGTGTCAGCCAATGATCAATCAAAGACCACTTTTACATGCCCTTTTGGTACATTTTCTTATAGACGTATGCCTTTTGGTTTATGTAATATACCTGCTACCTTTCAAAGATGCATGATTGCTATATTCTCTGACTTTTGTGAAAATATTTGTGAGGTTTTCATGGATGACTTTTGATCTATGGATCTTCTTTTGATGATTGCTTGAGCAACCTTGATCGAGTTTTGCAGAGATGTGAAGAAACTAATCTTGTATTGAATTGGGAAAATGCCACTTTATGGTTAATGAAGGTATTGTCTTCGGGCATAAAGTTTCTGAAAGAGGTATTGAAGTTGATAAGGCCAAGGTTGATGCTATTGAAAAGATTCCATGACCCAAGGACATCAAAGGTATAAGAAGTTTCCTTGGTCACGCCGATTTTTATAGGAGGTTCATTAAGGACTTCTAAAAAATTTCTCGGCCTCTGACCAATTTATTACAAAAAGATATACCATTTGTCTTTGATCATGATTGTGTAGAAGCATTTGAAATGCATAAGAAAGCATTGATCTCTGCACCTATTGTTCAGCCACCTGATTGGAATTTACCCTTTGAAATTATGTGTGATGCTAGTGATTATGCTATAGGTGTTGTTCTAGGGCAAAGAGTTGATAAGAAATTAAATGTTATCCAATATTCTAGTAAAACTCTAGACAATGCTCAGAGAAATTATGCTACTACTAAAAAAGAATTTTTAGCAGTTGTATTTGCTTGTGATGAGTTCGGACCTTATATTGTTGATTATAAAGTAACTATTCACACTGATCATGCTGCTATTAAATATCTTATGGAGAAGAAAGATGTTAAACCTAGACTTATTAGATGGGTTCTCTTGCTACAAGAATTTGATTTGCATATTGTTGATAGAAAGGGAGCTGAGAACCACGTTGCAGACAACTTGTCTAGGTTAGAAAATGTTCTTGATGACCCACTACCTATTGATGATAGATTTCCAGAAGAGCAATTAAATGTCATAAATACTTCTCGTAGTACTCCATGGTATGCTGATTATGCTAATTACATTGTTGCTAAATTTATACCACCTAGTTTCACATACCAGCAAAAGAAAAAGTTTTTCTATTATTTGAGACATTACTTTTGGGATGACCACATCTTTATAAAGAAGGAGTAGATGGTGTTATTAGACATTGTGTACCTGAGCATGAACAGGAACAGATCCTATGCAAGTGCCACTCCGAAGCTTATGGAGGACACCACGCGGGTGATAGAACTGCACATAAGGTATTGCAATCCGGTTTTTATTGGCCTACTCTCTTCAAGGATGCACGTAAGTTTGTCTTGTCATGTGATGAATGCCAAAGAATTGGTAATATTAGTAGACGTCAAGAAATGCCTATGAATTATTCACTTGTTATTGAACCTTTTGATGTTTGGGGCTTTGATTATATGGGACCCTTTCCTGCCTCTAATGGATATACACATATTTTTGTTGCGGTTGATTACGTTACTAAATGGGTAGAAGCTATTCCAACTATTAGTGCTGATCATAACACTTCTGTTAAAATGCTTAAGGAATTTATTTTTCCGAGGTTTGGAGTCCCTAGATATTTAATGACTGACAGTGGTTCACATTTTATTCATGGTGCTTTCCGTAAAATGCTTGCTAAGTATGATGTTAATCATAGAATTGCATCTCCTTATCACCCACAGTCTAGTGGTCAAGTAGAATTGAGTAATAGAGAGCTCAAATTAATTTTGCAAAAGACTGTCAATAGATCTAGAAAGAATTGGTCCAAGAAACTTGATGATGCATTATGGGCCTATAGAACTGCATATAAAAATCCTATGGGTATGTCTCCGTATAAAATGGTTTATGGAAAAGCATGTCACTTACCTCTCGAGCTAGAACATAAGGCATATTGGGCTATTAAAGAGCTCAACTATGATTTCAAACTTGCCGGTGAGAAGAGGTTATTTGATATTAGCTCACTTGATGAATGGAGAACCCAAGCTTATGAAAATGCCAAGTTGTTTAAAGAAAAAGTCAAAAGATGGCATGATAAAATGATACAAAAGCCTAAGTTTAACGTTGGTGATTATGTATTGCTATACAACTCTCGTTTAAGATTTTTTGCAGGAAAACTTCTCTCTAAATGGGAAGGCCTTTACGTTATCGAGGAGGTTTATCGTTCCGGTGCCATAAAAATCAACAACTTCGAAGGCACAAATCCGAAGGTGGTGAACGGTCAAAGAATCAAACACTATATCTCAGGTAATCCTATAAATGTTGAAACCAATGTTATTGAAACCGTAACTCGGAGGAATACATAAGAGAAACTTTCCTAACGCTTTGAGACTTCAAAAGGAATAGCTATGTGGTACGGTAAGTAAACCGACTCCAAAACAGTTTTTAAGGCAATATTTCTCCGTTTTGGAATATTTAGAAAAATAGAAAAATAAGAAGCAGTCCGGGAAGGACATGAGGGCCCCACGAGGGTGGAGGGCGTGCCCTACCCCCTGGGCGCTCCCCCCTACCTCGTGGGCACCTTGTGTGCCCTCCGGACTCCGTTTTCGTGCATGATACATATTTTGGTCGGTAAAAATTCATTATATATTCTACCCAAGGTTTTGACTCCTGTATCACGCAAATATCCTATGTTCTTGTTTCGAGCTGTCCTGCTGCAAATTAGAGCAACATGTCGTCCTAGGACTCGGAAGGAGAAAGCAATGTGGATGATTACCTTGCAGATCCTAAGGTCTATTGAGATGTGGAGCATTGTGGTTGGAGTACTGAGGAAGAAGGGGACTATGAACCCCAGGGGAAGGAGGAGACGAGCTCAGATGAAGATGAAGTCCCATTACCTCAACGTGGGGACATGCATGTGGAGTTCAAAAAGTCAAGCCTCCCTGATAGGGCAAAGAAACTAAAGATCGAGTTTATCCCTTTTTGTCTCTTACAGGAAAATAAGCAGGACCTATGCAAAAAGATATTAACCCTGGAGCAGGAGATTGATGACTTGCGGGATCAAAATTCTGTCCTCAAGCGCAAATTAAGGGAGAAGCCTACGCCATCAACTAAACCAACACCGCCACCTTCTTCATCAACAGCAAAGGAGATATAATCACATGGGTATGGGCACTCCCCTTGGAAACTGCCAAGCTTGGGGGAGGTGCCCCGGTATCGTATAACAATCACACTCCTATCTTTACCATTTTTCTTATTTAGATCCTATTAGTAGTATCTTGATATAGTAGAATAAAGTTTATGGCATGTTCTAGTTTTGAGTTTTGCTTTATGATCTCTCTATGTAATCGAGTCCGTGAGCTATATATAATAAAGATTAGTGTTGAGTCAAGGGCTTGATTATTTTGCCATGATCTTGAGTGAATAAAAGAAAAGAAAAAAAGAATAAAAAGAAACAAAGAGTTCATATTGATCTTATCAAGAGTAATGACTTCACATAGAAAGAGTATGATGATTAAAAGTTGTTGGGAGTTGACAAACATAGCTTTGGTCATCATTGCAATTAATATGAGGTAATAAAGAAAGAGGGGTTTCACATATAAATATACTATCATAGACATCTTTTATGATTGGGAGCACTCATTAAAATATGACATGCTAAAGAGTTGATGTTGGACAAGGAAGACAACGTAATGGGTTATGTTTTCTTATATACGAGATAAAGTATGTTGTCATGGATCATCCAACATGTTGAGCTTGCCTTTCCCCCTCATGCTAGCCAAATTCTTAGCACCAAGTAGAAATACTACTTGTGCTTCCAAAAACCCTTAAACCAGTTTTGCCATGAGAGTCCACTATACCTACCTATGGATTGAGTAAGATCCTTCAAGTAAGTTGTCATCGGTGCAAAGAAATAAAAATTGCTCTCTAAATAGGTATGACTTATTAGTGTGGCAGAAAATAAGCTTTATACGATCTTGTGATGTGGAAGAAATAAAAGCGACGGACTGCATAATAAAAGTTCATATCACAAGGGGCAATATAAAGTGACGTTCTTTCGCATTAAGATTTTGTGCATCCAACCTTAAAAACGCATGGCAACCTCTGCTTTCCCTCTGCGAAGGGCCTATCTGTTACTATCATCTTCTACCTTATGCAAGAGTCATGGTGATCTTCACCTTTCCTTTTTACATTTTATCCTTTGGCAAGCACAGTGTGTTGGAAAGATCCTGATAGATATATCTAATTGGATGTAGGGGAGCATGAGTTATTATTGTTGACATTACCCTTGAGGTAAAAGGTTGGAGGCAAAACTATAAGCCCCTATCTTTCTCTGTGTCCGATTAAAACTCCGTAACCACAAGTATTTCGTGAGTGTTAGCAATTATGAAAGACTAAATGATAGTTGAGTATGTGGACTTGCTATAAAGCTCTGACATAGAATCTTTCTGATGTTATGATAAATTGCAATTGCATCAATGACTGGGATTATAGTTTGTTGGTTCTCAATAAATTTTATGATTCGTACTTTGCATTGTGAATAGATTATTACTTGAGCATAAGAAATCATATGACAATATCTATATATGTTGTTGTTATGAGAATAATCATGATCCCTTCATGTCCGTATTTTACTTTTATCGACACCTGTACCTCTAAACATGGAGACATATTTATCGTTATCGGCTTCTGCTTGAGGACAAGCGAGGTCTAAGCTTGGGGGAGTTGATACGTCCATTTTGCATCATGCTTATATATCGATAATTATTGCATTATGGGTTGTTATTACACGTTATGTCACAATACTTATGCCTATTCTCTCTAATTTTACAAGGTTTACATAAGGAGGGAGAATGCCAAGTAGTGGAATTTGGAAAAGGAGCAAATATTAGAGACCTATTCTGCACAACTCCAAAAGTCCTGAAACTCCACGAAAGTTATTTTTGGAAATAATAAAAAATATTGAGCGGAAGAAGTACACCAGAGGGGGACCCACCTGGCCACAAGGTTGGGGCGCGCCCTACCCCCCAGGGCGCGCCCCCTGTTGGCTCTTTGATGGCCATCTTCTGCTATATGAGGTCTTTCGTCGAGAAAAAAATCATAAGCAACCTTTCAGGACGAAACTCCGCCGCCACAAGGCGGAACCAATCTAGGGCTCCGGCAAAGCTATTCTGCTGGGGATACTTCCCTCCGGGAGGGGGAAATCATTGGCATCGTCATCATCAACGCTCCTCTCATCGGGAGAGGCAATCTCCATCAACATCTTCACCAACACCATCTCCTCTCAAAACCCTAGTTCATCTCTTGTATCCAATTCTTGTCTCCAAGTCCGGGATTGGTACTAGTAGGTTGCTAGTAGTGTTGATTACTCCTTGTAGTTGATGCTAGTTGGTTTATTTGGTGGAAGATCATATGTTCGGATCCTTTATGCATATTAATACCCCTCTGATTATGAACATGAATATGCTTTGTGAGTAGTTACGTTTGTTCCTGAGGACATGGGAGAAGTCTTGCTATTAGTAGTTATGTGAATTTGTTATTCGTTTGATATTTTGATGAGATGTATGTTGTCTAGCCTCTAGTGGTGTTATGTGAACGTCGACTACATAACACTTCACCATTATTTGGGCCTAGAGGAAGGCATTGGGAAGTAATAAGTAGATGATGGGTTGCTAGAGTGATGTAAGCTTAAACCCGAGTTTATGCTTTGCTTCGTAAGGGGCTGATTTGGATCCATATGTTTCATGCTATGGTTAGGTTTACCTCAATACTTTTGTTGTAGTTGCGGATGCTTGCAATAGAGGTTAATCATAAGTGGGATGCTTGTTCAAGTAAGAACAGCACCCAAGCACCGTCCACCCACATATCAAATTATCAAAGTACTAACGCGAATCATATGAACGTGATGAAAACTAGCTTGATGATATTCCCATGTGTCCTCGGGAGCGCTTTTCTCTATATAAGAGTTTGTCCAGGCTTGTCCTTTGCTACAAAAAGGATTGGGCCACCTTGCTGCACTTTATTTACTTTTGCTACTTGTTGCTCGTTACAAATTATCTTATCACAAAACTATGTGTAACCACTTATTTCAGTACTTGCAAAGAATACCTTGTTGAAAACCGCTTATAATTTCCTTCTGCTCCTCGTTGGGTTCGACACTGTTACTTATCAAAAGGACTATGATAGATCCCCTATACTTGTGGGTCATCACACATATCTGTGGGCTCCCCAAGGTATATATATATTATCCTTTACCGACAATGAGGGGGCCCCACACAATCTATCCCTTTGACCCAACAACGAGAAGGGTTGGACCATGATGGTTTCCTATTACTCCGTGTGCCATGTTAGACAAAATAAAGTTTGAGCTCATGCGTTGGACGGCACCCCCTCCCACATGCCTTGAAGTTGGGAAACCGACATCGTACGTATTCAACCAGGCCTGGGGTCGGGTACGGTGTTCGGTTTGTAATGTAGTTGGTGGCCCATCGAAGTTGGGCATTAGGGATTTGAACACATCACACACCACCATACCCATACATATTTTCGTGCCGCATGCAATGTATACGGGGTCTTCTAATCTACCATGTCTCCCTTGTGCGGTTTTTTGTGATGACACGCATATCTGTGGGCTCCCCAAGTGTACATATATCATTCCTTTGACCGATAACGAGGGGTATGTGTTGTCCATGAATGGATTCCTCCTAGTTTGTGTTAGGGCCAGTCACATGTCACTCAACCAAAGCTCGAGCTCATGCATTGTCAGGATTCCCTCCCACATGCTCAGATTGATGGGTTCAACCTACACCGTACCCTGCATATCTGTCCTTAACTACCTGGCCTTCATGGTTGTTGTCTGTATCGAGAGGTAGGCACTACATATAAATTGTACATTATTCTATACTCAAAACACACATCACCCCTTCCAACGTACATCATTTTGGGCCGCATGCAAGAGGTGCTGGTTTTGTGGTCCCTCTTGTGCAATTTTTATGATGGTTCAATCTATCAGCCCAAGCGGTTTATAGACAACAATAGTTGTTGTTTGACCAAACGATAGATTCACTGGTCCATTTTATGGTAGGTCGTGGCGACATGCATGTATGACAAAGTATCATTACGTGTATCCGCCCCGCTGACACGAAGTGGGAGGTGGTTGGTCAAGCACCCTAGCTAGCTACGACATTATGTCATTATAGATATATCCAAGGGTGCTTTCGGGTTTGTGAGGCAGCTGCCACCAAAGTTTTGCATTGTGTATTTAAAGTTTTAAACATCACACCCAATATTCCTACATATATTTGGCCACTTCAAGTTAGTTCTTGACTTCTGGCCCTCTCACCTATCTTCGACGACGCGCCCAACTGTGGTCCCGCATGGTCAAAGTTCTGCATTGGAATTTTGAACATCACAGACCACCCTTTTCACTCATATATATTTGGGCCACATGCTGGTGTGGCTGTCTTCTAACCCTCTCTAACGTTTTTTTTGCTGCAAAGACTCTGATGGCACTCAACGGACATGGGTATAATGTCCTAACCGTGTGTTATGCAAGTGCGATGTGAATCACCACGACTGCGCAAGCGCGGGAAAAGGTGGAGGTACTGGCTCAACCTTGTGCGATGCAAGTGCACTATAAAATCACCACGAAGCGTGAGCAAAGGGTGGAGGTACTGGCTTAACTGTGTGCGATGCAAGTGTATTGTAAAATCACCACCTGCGCAAGCTAAAGGCAGTTAGTTTATTTAGAAATTAGGACGAACCGTGTGTGATAGACCAGCTAGCTAGAAATCTAAAAACAAACTACCCACCTTGAGCGTTGCAAAATTCGGCGGTTCCGCCACTTTTCCTTATTATCGTACACGCATATTCTTATTGGACCGTGCGCGATCTTGGGTACTCCCGCCCCGCAACAATTCCTTTACCCAAATTTTATTAGCTGTCGTACTTGAACCGTCGCCCACACTCCTCCAGCACTGACCTTATAGTAAAATTGCAGTAGCCGAGGCATCTGAACCGTCGCCCTCCCTCGTCCACCACCATATCCACCCACCAATACTAAAATTTTCAGTAGTCGCGGTGTATCCTCAAACACCACCTCCTTCCACAGTCCCTCACCTGTCCCCCTCCCCCTCGAACCCTAGCTGGCCGCCACTGCCAACCCCTGTTGGTCTGCCCATTCCTCCTAGCTTAGATAACAAAGTTCAGATTTCGATACCATCGCCCCACTCCCTTGAGTTTTTAGACGAGGCATGCGGTGTCCCTCCCCGCCAGATCCACATCCCCTGCTCTAGAATGTCGCAGCCTAAGGTCGACCACTTATCCCGGGGAGCCCGACGAGCGATCGGCCAAGAAGAGGTTTATCATGGCCTCTCTGACGGATGTTGACGAGGTTGCCGCCGTTCGCCCGGACCTGTCGATCCCGGAGCAACATGTCTCCGCGGAAGCCGGCGAAGACGTTGACTACATTGCCATGCCGAAGCCTTTATGTCAGCGGGCTAGCATATTACTGTATCTCGAGAAAGCTGGCTACAACATCAAGCTTGTTGACAGCGACGTCTTCACGCAGGCCATGTCACAGGTTAAGTGGTCCATCCCCAACCCCTCTGGTTCAACCACCATCGATCTCTTCGACGGCCCTGCCTCTAATCTCCTCCGTCAAGCGGTCAAGGATTTGCGATCCTTGTACGCCATTGAGCCCATTTTTTCATTTCTGAAGGACACGTTCTACGGCGGAGGCTTGGGATCCTCAATTGCCAAGTCAGATCTCATCGACCACGACCACGACCACAAGGAGGGCACCCACAAAGGATTCCAAGGTTAAACAACCCATCTGTGACATCAGAGAGTGCACCATGGGTTTGTGCTCTTCCAACTGGAAGGATCCCGTCCATGACATGTGAGGCAACATCCTTTTAGCAAATCTTACCTTTTCAAGCTTCCCAACCTGTACCGTTTGTTGTAGTAGCATTTTTCGTGTGGTGCTTTAACTGTGCCGTGTTTAATTATTTTAGTTATGCAAAAATGTATTGTTCAATAGGGCTATGTGATGTTTAAGTATGAATTGTCCACTTCAGTTTCACGAACGGCTATATTTGGTTGTTTATAGTGAGTAGTTCCCGGCGACAGGTTCTGAATCCTGTGAGTCCGCAGATACCGAAATCGATCGGGTATCGATCTTCAAGTTCAGCACCGCAGACGTCTTCCAACAATCGCCCATGGGCGACGTACTAAACTCACTAAAAAACCTGTCTCTGGCAGGCGACTCGCCACCGAACTATGTCCGGTTCGAATTTACGGCTGATCATTAAGGTAAAACCCAAACATAGCATTAAAGCATCAAGTCCTCTTTATTCCCATACGCAACAATCCCTCTTACTCGGGTTTGCGTTTCAGTCACTCACCAACCCACTATAAGGGAATCATGAACGTATTGCAACACCCTACAGCGGGAATCCCTCACACTTGCGCGACACGGAGGGCACCATAGGACAGCACCAAAGTAAAACATACAACTCATACCAATCTAGATCATCAATCAACCCAAGGACAAAAGATAACTACTCAAAACATAATAGGATGGCAACACATCATTGGATCATAATATGTGGCATAAAGCGCCATGTTCAAGTAGGGATTACAGCGGGGTGCGGGAGAGTGGACCGCGTAAAAGAGATGAGGATGGTGATGTTGATGAAGACGATCACCGTGGCAATGATTCCTCCCGATGGCACTCGGGCGCCACCGGAAGAGAGGAGGAGAGGTTCTCCCTTGTGCTTCCTCCTCCATGGCCTCCACCCTCTGGTCCTTGGCCTTCATGATGATGATGGCCCCTCCGGATACTCCTCCATGGCCACCGGTGATGATGGCCCCCCTCGGCAGAGGTGCCGAGAGGGCCTAGATTGATTTCTCGTGGCTACTGAGAGGCTTGCGGCGTGAACTTCCGATCTAGGTTAATTTCCCGAGGTTTCTGTATTTATAGGAATTTTTGGCGTCGATCTCACGTCAAGGAGGTGCCCGGGCTGTCCACGAGGCAGGCCCACGCGCCCGTACCAGGTGGGCGCGCCCCCCACCCTCGTGGGAAGCTCGGGACTCTTCTAGCCCAACTCCGATGCTCCGTGGTCTTCTTTTGGTCCATAAAAAATCATCAAAAATTGGCCCGTCAATTGGACTCCATTTGGTATTGCTTTTGTGCAAAACTCAAAAACAAGGAGAAAACAGAAACTGGCACTGGGCTCTAGGTTAATGGGTTAGTCCCAAAAATCATATAAAATATCATATAAATGCATATCAAACATCCTAGAAGGATAATATAATAGCATGAATACTTCATAAATTACAGATACGTTGGAGACGTATCAGCATCCCCAAGCTTAATTCCTGCTCGTCCTCGAGTAGGTAAATGATAAAAGAAATAATTTATGAAGTGTGAATGCTAGAAAGTGCTTAAGTTTGATCAATGATAATTCCAATCACTTTTTCTAGCATCATTATATGTCATAACAATAGCTCATCTCATAAAACTTTTCATGATCAAGTAACAATCTATTCACAATGTCAAGTATGGTTCGAAACTTCATTGAGAACTAACAAACTATAATCTCACCATTGAAGCAATTGCAATTTATCATAACATCGAAAGAGTCATCAATAGAGCTTTTCAGCAAGTTCACATACTCAACTATCTTGTAGTCTTCTATAATTGCTAACACTCACGAAATACTTGTGGTTATGGAGTTTCAGCCAGACACTGAGAAAGATAGGGGCTTATTGTATTGCCTCCCAACGTATCCACCTTTAGGTGATGTCAACAATAATAGCCCATGCTAGCTTACATCTAATTGGATATATATATATATATATATATATCATGATCTTTCAAACACTAAGAGCTTGCCAAAGGATAAAACGAAAAAGGGAAAGGTGAAAATCACCTTGACTCAAGCATAAAGTAAAACATAAAGTAAAAGATAGGCCCTTCGCAGAGGGAAGCAGAGGTTGTCATGCGCTTTTAGGGTTGGATGCACAAAATCTTAATGCGAAAGAACGTCACTTTATATTGCCTCTTGTTATATGAACCTTTATTATGCAGTCTGTCGCTTTTATTTCTTCCACATCAAAAGATCGTATAAAGCTTATTTCCTCCACACCAATCAATCATACATACTTAGAGAGCAATTTTTATTGCTTGCACCGATGACAACTTACTTGAGGGATCTTACTCAATCCATAGGTAGATATGGTGGACTCTCATGGCAAAACTGGTTTAAGGGTTTTGGGAAGCACAAGTAGTATCTCTACTTGGTGCAAAGAATTTGGCTAGCATGAGGGGGAAAGGCAAGCTCAACATGTTCGGAAGGTCAATGACAATATATATACTTTAACTGAGTTGTGAGAAAACATAAACCATTACGTTGTCTTCCTTGTCCAACGTCAACTCTTTTAGCATGTCATACTTAATGAGTGCTCCCAATCATAAAAGGTGTCCAAGATAATATATTTATATGTGAACCTCTCTTTTCTTATTACTTCCTATTAATTGCAACAATGACCAAAACTATGTTTGTCAACTCTCAACAACTTTTATGCCTCATACTCTTTATATGTGAAGTCATTACTATCCAAGTTATAAGCATATGAAACATATATAAATTAAGATTTATGACATTCAATTCATTCAACCATTTACTCATAGGATAAACATGAAGCATGTGAGCAAATGACAAACTACTCAAAAAGATATGACTGAAGAACACTGAGTAGTAAAATTATTAACTAGCCATGGGAGGATTCTTTTTCACTCAATATTTCAGATCCAATGATTTTATTCAAACAGCAAGACAAACAAAATAAAATGACATTGCAAGGATAGCACAACTCATGTGAAGAAGCAAAAACTTAGGTTCAACCGATACTAACCGATAGTTGTTGAAGAGAAAAGGTGGGATGCCTATCGAGCATCCCCAAGCTTAGATGCTTGATACTTCTTGAAATAATGTCTTGGGGTGCCTTGGGCATCCCCAAGCTTGAGCTTTTGTGTCTTCTTAATTCCTTTTATACGTCGGTTCCCTAAATCTCAAAAGCTTCATACACACCAAACTCAACAAGAACTCGTGAGATAGGTTAGTATAAACCAATGCAAAACCTTATCATTTTATACTGTAACAAATTACTAAAATTAGTACTCAACATTGCATACTAAATGCCTATGCATATTTAACACTCCTATTGATGTACGGCAGTACCCTATAGCATCGATCTTTCACGTTTGGAGTGGATCCTACGGGGAATCACGAAGAACACGCGGAAGAACAAAGGGAAACATGGAGGGAAAGAGAGAGAAATCACTCAACCAACAAGGAATCAATCACACAAGTGCTAGATCACCGAACACAAAGAGATACATATGATCTACAATCAACAAAGGTAAGGATACACGAGTAGCCGTTCTTCTCCGAGAGGAGGTCTTGATGGGGTCCACCCTAGAAGGGGGTCTTGAATCCGCTTGGGGGATCTTCTCCATAGAGGTCCTGAGCTCCGAGGAGAAGTAACCAAGTGGTTGAGCAAAGGCTCTCACACAAACATGAGCTAAACCAAAGCTAACCCTAGAAAGTTGGGGAAGAAGGAGTATATATAGTCTAGGGGGTGAAGGGGTACAAGGGCTGCGGCCCAAACGAAGTCAATACACAGGCGTCGGACGTCCGGAAGGCGTCGGACGTCCGGAGGCTTGGGACGATGCGGACGTCCGGACGGGTTCGGACGTCCGTAGAATCAGTTCTGTCGTGGGCGCGTTGGACGTCCGTAGAGGGTCGGTCGTTCGGAGCTTCGTGACGGTCCGGACGTCCGGCAGTTGTCGGTCGTCCGTAGATTCGGTTCAAGGCGTCGTCGGTCGGACGTCCGGAGGCTTCGGTCGTCCGTAGTTGTGGTTCGGGTGGCAAAGTGCCGGACGTCCGGAGAGTCCGGTCGTCCGGGCCCTGGGACTCGTCGGACGTCCGGGGCCTGTGCCTTCAGCAGCATCTCTTCTTCTTCTTCAATATGCTTGGAGTCCTCGCCGTCTTGGTTCTCGCAAGTAGTTGATCCTTGGCTCACCTCCATGTACCTGATCACACATAGAGTCTCCGAATGAGGTAGTAGCCATGTCTCGTGAGTAGGAAGAGGGAGTTCGGAGAGGAGCGAATTCACCTTATCTTCGATAGTCTTAGCTCGGGCTCTTGTCATGGGTCCTAGTGGCGTTGAGGGAGATGTAGGCACGTCCATGGGGATGAGCGACGGATGCTCCGCATCATCTCCCCCCCCCTTGGGTGAGATCCGACCTCGGATCAAAAGCTTCATCTTCGTGGTAAGGTGCGAGGTCCTTGACATTGAAGATGTTGCTCACATTGTACTTGTCTCGAGGTAGGTCGATCTTGTAGGCGTTGTCGTTGTAGCGTGCTAGCACCTTGAAAGGTCCATCGGCTCTAGGAATAAGCGTGGACTTGCGTTCTTTGGGGAAGCGGTCCTTGCGAAGGTGTAGCCACACTAGATCACCAATGTTGAAGACCGTGGGTTGCTTGGTGACGTTGAGCTTGGTCGCTAGTCGTTGTACTTGGCGCTCGATGGTTTTTCTTGTATCCTCATGCATCTTATTGATGTAGCTTGCCCGTGCACTCGCATCCATGTTGGTGCGCCCTTGTAGAGGAAGAGGTAGAATGTCCAATGGGGACAACGGGTTGAAGCCGTAGACGACCTCGAAGGGGGACTTGCCGGTAGTCGAATGTCTTGCACGGTTGTAGGCGTGCTTTCGGCGATGGGTAGACATGCTTCCCACTCCTTGATGTTCTTCTTGATCAAGACACGAAGTAGAGTGGATAGTATGCGGTTCGTCACCTCCGTTTGGCCGTCGGTTTGAGGATGGTATGCCGATGAGAACAAGAGCTTGATTCCGAGCTTGGCGCATAGGGTCTTCCAAAAGTAACTCAAGAACTTGACGTCACGATCGGAGATGATTGTCTTTGGTACTCCATGTAGTTGCAAGATTTCCCTACAAAAGAGATTTGCAACATGTGAAGCATCGTCTATCTTGTTGCAAGGAATGAAATGTGCCATCTTAGAAAATCTATCCACAACAACAAACACGGAATCGTTTCCATTTTGAGTTCTAGGCAAACCAAGTACAAAATCCATACTAATGTCTTCCCATGGTTGATAAGGAATAGGAAGAGGCATGTAAAGACCATGAGATTGAGCTTTAGACTTAGCTTTGCGGCATGTAGAGCAACGGTTGGTGAAGCGTGAGACATCGCGGAACATCTTGGGACAAAAGTAGTTGTTGGAGAGCGTGGCGAATGTCTTGTCACATCCAAAGTGTCCCATGAGTCCGCCTCCATGAGCCTCTTGCAAAAGGAGCAAATGAAGAGAAGACTCGGGAATGCATAGTTTGTTAGCTCTCATAAGATAAGCATCCTTGATGTAATATTGTTCCCAAGAAGTATGCGTCAAACACTTAGCATAAGGAATAGCAATAGATGGATCATGCTCATACAAGTCTTTTATACGCTCAAAACCAATAACATTCAACTCAAGTTGAGTGACAAGCATGCATATGCGTGAAAGCGCGTCGGCAACTACATTTTCTTTACCCTTAATGTACTTGATCACATAAGGAAAAGATTCAATAAATTCACTCCATTTTGCATGACGCTTGTTCAACTTAGTTTGACCTTTGAGGTACTTAAGCTGCTTTCATGATCGATATGGATGACAAACTCATGAGGTCTAAGGTAATGTTCCCAAACATGTAGCACACGCACTAAAGCATACAATTCTTTGTCATAGATGGGATAATTAAGTTGAGCACCGGAGAGTTTTTCACTAAAATAAGCAATGGCTCGTTTTTCTTGCATCAAAACTCCGCCAATTCGGTACCACTTGCATCACAATGAACCTCAAAAGTTTTGTCAAAATTGGGCAAAGCAAGAATCAGAGCATGAGTAAGCAAAGACTTGAGCTCATCAAAAGAGGTTGATTGCAAAGTTCCCCAAACAAAGGGAGTATTCTTCTTACTCAAGGCATGCAAAGGAGCGGCAATTGTGCTAAAATCTTTCACAAAGCGACGATAAAAACCCACAAGGCCAAGAAAGCTACGCACTTGTTGCAAATTGGTGGGTTGGGGCCAAGTTTTAATTGCTTCAATTTTAGATTCATCAACATGGACACCCTTTGAGGATACTACAAAACCCAAGAAAACCACTTTGTCAACACCAAATGTGCATTTTTTCATGTTTGCATAAAGACTTTCCTTGCGAAGGGTTTGCAAAACAGCCCTAACATGATTAAGATGTTCTTTCATGGTTTTGCTAAACATACGAATATCGTCGAAGTAAACCACAACAAAGACTCCAATGTAAGGACGAAGCACATGATGCATAAGACGCACGAAAGTACCGGGAGCCTCCGAAAGACCCATAGGCATCACTAACCACTCATATAAACCAAATTTGGTTTTGAAAGCAGTTTTCCATTCATCGCCTCGTATGCGGATTTGATAATAGCCACTTTTTAGATCAATTTTTGAGAAAAAGTTGGCTCCACTAAGTTCATCAAGCATATCATCTAAGCGAGGAGTGGGATGCCTATAGCGAACGGTAATAGCATTTATAGGTCTACAATCGGAACACAAACGGAAACTTCCATCGGGCTTAGGCACAAGTATCACTGGAACGGCACAAGGGCTTAGGCTTTCACGTACATGACCGTTGTCGATGAGTTGTTGTACTTTCCGTTGAATCTCCTTGTTTTCTTCGGGATTGACACGGTATGGAGCTTTGTTTGGAAGTGGCGCTCCGGGGATGAGGTTGATTCGATGCTCAATGCCTCGTAGAGGAGGTAGGCCCGGAGGTAGCTCATCGGGGAAAACATCTTGAAATTCCTGTAAAAGAGATTGAAACACCAAAGGTAGCTCGTGAATGTTGTTAGTTTTTGGTTCTCCATCCTTGCACACAAGGACAAAATGCATCACACTAGATGGGTTCTCACACACTTCTCTCATCTCACTTTTGGTGGCAAATAGGATGAGGTTTTTCTCTCTAGGCGAAGAGGCGCTCAAGTTTGGCTTGTGGCTCTCACTCACTTTTTGGTGGATCACTTTCTCACTTTTGTCTCTATGATGGGTGGCTTGCTTGTCGGCTATCACTTGACTAGGAGACATAGGTCGTAGCACATATTCATCCCCTTTCATCTTGAAGCTATAGTGATTGGTGCGCCCATTGTGGATGACACCATGGTCGAATTGCCATGGTTGACCTAGAAGTAGGTGGCAAACGGTCATTGGGACCACATCACATTCCAACGTGTCTTCATAAGCACCAATTTTGAAGGAGACTTGGACCGTATGCTCGACTCGTATAGTTCCGGAGTCACTTAGCCATTGAACCTTGTAGGGGTGCGGGTGCTTCCTCTTGACCAAATGAAGTTTGGAACATAGATCTTCACTTGCCAAGTTGTGGCAACTACCTCCATCGATGATGACCTTCACGGACCGTCCGTTGATGCCGGCCTTTGTGTGGAAGATGTGGCATCTTTGGTCGTCTTCTTGTTGATGTTGAAGGGTCAAGACCTTGGAGACAACGAGAGCGGGGCTCGAATCCTCATCGCAAAAGACTTGAGCATCTTCATCTTCATTCACTCGCTGGTGCATGGCCACTTGCTCAAGGGCTTCCATCTCCTCATCACTCATTGAGTCATATGTGTCGTCGTCGTTGAGGATCATGGTGCGCTTGTTGGTGCATTCGTAGGACTTGTGGCCTCGGCCGCCGCAAGTAAAACACTTGAAGGAGCTTGTTTTGATGGTCTCATCGGTCGGAGTAGATGATGAAGCACGCGGCTTGAGGTTGCTTGTAGTAGGAGGAGGACGACTTGAACTTGTCGAATTTCTCTTGTAACTCGACTTGTCGTCGTTGTTTGTAGAAGGTTTGGTTGATGTAGATGTTGGAGGAGGTGTTGAAGCTTGGTTGTTAGAGAAGCCGAGGTCTTGGATGAGTACTTGGCATTTGAAGTCATCTTGCACTTGACGTTCCGCCTTTGTAGCTTGATGTACGAGCTCAATGAGTGTGGAGTATGGTTGGAAGTCGGCGATCTTCTTGATGGGATGATTGAGTCCATTCAAGAAACGTGCCATAGTTTGCTCATCATCTTCCTTGACATTGGCTCGAATCATGGCTATCTCCATTTCCTTGTAGTATTCTTCAACACTCTTTGTTCCATGCTTGAGAAGTTGGAGTTTCTTGAAGAGGTCGCGGTTGTAGTAGGTTGGCACAAAGCGTGCTCGCATGACATCCTTCATTTGAGCCCAAGTGCTGATTGGAGGTTCACCTCTTGCTTGTCGTTGCTCAATGATTTGTTCCCACCATATGAGCACATAGTCTTGGAACTCAAGTGATGCCATAGCGATTTTCTTTGCTTCATCGTAGTTGTGCAACCGGAAGATTTTGTCAACCTTCAATGCCCATGAGAGGTAGTCTTCGGGGTCATTGCTTCCATTGAACTTGGGCATGGTGAATTTTAGCTTGCCGTGGCGTTGCTCTTCATTGTGTTGTTGGCGATGTTGATGATGACGCCCTTGACGTGGATTGCAATCATCTTCATGTTGCTCTTGGCGTGGAGGAAGACCATGATCAACTTGCTCTTGTTGAACTTGAGGTTGAAGTGGAGCTTGACGAGCTTGCGGAGGAGCTTGAGGAACTTGACGTTGTCCATGAGGTTGGTAGTTCCTCTCTTGGGTTTCTTCTCGAAGGGCTTCCTCTTGGTTGCGTCGTTCGCGATTGCGGTTGGCGAAGGCTCGACTTGATTCTTGAAGGGCACGTTGCGCCTCAAGAGCTTGCGCTTCACGTTGTTGTTGTTGAAGACATTGAGCCTTGGCGTCTTGTTCGTCTTGGTGTAGACACGCTCGTTCTTCCTCTTGGCGCCGTAGTAGTTGTCGTTCTCGAGCTTGAGCAAAACCGTCTTGGTTTGATTGAGGACGAGGGACTTGCTCATCAACTTGCTCTTGCGAATGCTTGTCATATAGCGGGTTGCGAGATGCATGACGGTGTTGACGTGCGGCACGACGAAGAGTGTTTGAAGTAGGTGTACTTGAGTCGTAGAAGGTGTCGTCGGAGTGTCGACTCGAGCGGCTCCGTCTTGATGATGAAGAAGTGGAATGATGCCGGTTTCTCATCAAGGCGCGGATCTCGTCCATTCTTGCATCATTCTCTTGCTCGTGAGCGTCGAAATTGTTGTCGAAGTAGTCTCTTGTATGTTGCTCGGAGATTCGCAAGTCGGTGGCGAGATTGTCGATGCGGTCGCTCATTCTTGTTGTTCTTGGTGCAACGCTCGTTGTGCACCAAAGAGGTGGTTCTTGGTGATGTATGATGACATGTCGTCGTCTTGTTCGATGAAGAGTGGGTTGGTAGAAGTACTTGGCCTATCCATCATTCCAAGCAAAAGTGTGAGTGGTAGAAGGAGAAGAACTTATACCAATGTACCTTTGACCGATGTTGATGATGAATCGAGTTCACTCAAATGCGGACAATGAAATAGCACTATTGGTACCAATCCTTGTCGGTTCTCACACCTACACAAATAAAAGCTTATGGTGGAGCTTGGTGCGGATGGTGGCACAAAATTTGATGCAATTGTAAGTGAGCGTCAATAATGTTGGAGAAGGTACACAAATTTGCAAATGCAACAAGTAGACCAAGCAACTAGTGGTACACGGAAACACACACTAAAAAGATAAGTGGGATTGTGCAAACCAAAAGTGAGCCAAAATGTGGAATCCACGAAAATGCTCTTGTTGCACAATACTAGAGAGACGCTAGCACGATTGCACAATAGGCGGATACGGAACTTGTGCACAACCTACTATGCAAAAATGCAACTATCTATATCCCACGTATGCTATATGTATGGTATTTCAGTGCGATGATCCAAGATGATCCAATGTGACAATCTTAATGTAGTATGATGCTATGGTTCTTGCTCATAAGCTCTTTGCTTATCTTTCCTCTTTGCTTAAAAGCTTGGGTCGCTCTTTCACTTGTGAGCTCTTTTCTCGTGCAAAACTTCACGAACCAAGATAGTAATTGTGTATGCTATGACAACTTTGTGACACACAAATGGATCCCAAGATATGCACCACGGTGGTATGGTATGTATGCTATGGAGTATGATTACTAATGTGCACAAGTCACGTTGCCTGCAATACTCAACGACTAGTCTCGATGGGTAAGCTACGCAAAAGTAGGGACAATGTGGGTATCAATGCAAATGCAATGTTTAACAAAGATGTCGTCGAAGTTACCGTCCTTGGCGATGATGAGACCCTTGTGAAGTTGAGCCGTGGTGATGATGAAAACGAACCGCACCTAGATAGCCGAAACACAAGAGGATACGGAAGCCACAACTCAAAATCTCAAGGACCAAAATGTGGTAAAATCGTCATAGGATGTATTGGGGAGGATGGTGGTTTATGTGGTTTTGGAAGATGTGGTGGAAGGTGGGGCTGATGTGGTGGCGAACTGACAAAGTTCAGGTTCGTCAGGGTTTTACGGACGTCCGGGCCTTTACGGTCGTCCGGACCTCGTCGGACGTCCGACCGTTTCCGGTCGTCCGGAGACTGGGCAAAAATCGGGCTCGGGAAGAACAGCGAGATTTCGGAGAAGAATGAAATGGTGTGGTCGAAATCGAGTGATTTGGTAGATGGAAAAGGGTGGGGAGTGAGGGAAAAGCTAGATCCACACGTAGCAACTCAAATCCATGGACCAAATCCAACAAAATCTCAACTCACAAATAAATCAAAAAAAAATTGGGGCTATTTTTGGTGGGGAATTTTCGGAATTAGGACGAAAACAACAAAATCAAGCTAGAAAAAGAGGGGTAGGGGCTCCAAAAACGTGATCAACGTTGCTCATGATACCAAGATGATGTAGGGCGGAACCCTATAGCGGCGATCTTTCACGTTTGGAGTGGATCCTACGGGGAATCACGAAGAACACGCGGAAGAACAAAGGGAAACACGGAGGGAAAGAGAGAGAAATCAATCAACCAACAAGGAATCAATCACACAAGTGCTAGATCACCGAACACAAAGAGATACATATGATCCACAATCAACAAAGGTAAGGATACACGAGTAGCCGTTCTTCTCCGAGAGGAGGTCTTGATGGGGTCCACCCTAGAAGGGGGTCTTGAATCCGCTTGGGGGATGTTTCTCCAGAGGTCCTGAGCTCCGAGGAGAAGTAACCAAGTGGATGAGCAAAGGCTCTCACACAAACATGAGCTAAACCAAAGCTAACCCTAGAAAGTTGGGGAAAAAGGAGTATATATAGTCTAGGGGGTGAAGGGGTACAAGGGCTGCGGCCCAAACGAAGTCAACACACAGGCGTCGGGCGTCCGGAAGGCGTCAGACATCCGGAGGCTAGGGACGGTCCGGACGTCCGGATGGGTTCGGACGTCCGTAGAATCAGTTTTGTCGTGGGCGCGTCGGACGTCCGGAGAGGGTCGGTCGTCCGGAGCTTCGTGACGGCCCGGACGTCCGGAAGTTGTCGGTCGTCCGTAGATTCGGTTCGGGCATGCATCGGTCGGACGTCCGGAGGCTTCGGTCGTCCGTAGTTTTGGTTCAGGTGGCAAAGTGCCGGACGTCCGGAGAGTCCGGTCGTCCGGGTCCTAGGACTCGTCGGACGTCCGGAAGGCGCTTGACGTCTGGGCCTCGTGGCTTCAAGAAAGATCTCTTCTTCTTCTTCAATATGCTTGGAGTCCTCGCCGTCTTGGTTCTCGCAAGTAGTTGATCCTTGGCTCACCTCCATGTACCTGATCACACATAGTCTCTCCGAATGAGGTAGTAGCCATGTCTCGTGAATAGGAAGAGGGAGTTCGGAGAGGAGCGAATTCACCTTATCTTTGATAGCCTTAGCTCGGGCTCTTGTCATGGGTACTAGTGGCGTTGAGGGAGATGTAGGCACGTCCATGGGGATGAGCGAGGGATGCTCCGCATCACCTATCCTCAAATAGAATCATTAAATAAGCAAACATATACAAACAATGCAACCATAACAGCAATCTGCCAAAACAGTATAGTCTGTAAAGAATGCAAGATTCATCATACTTCCCTAACTCCAAAAGTTATGGAAGAAAATTCCCACTTTAGTAAATTTATCAGAGCTTATTATGCAGAAGGTTTCAACATTTTAGCACATTCTAACTTTTCTATGCAACAGCGGTAAACTTTCTGTTTTCAAACAACAACATGTATACTTGCAAAATAAGCATGGTAAAAGGCTATCCTTGATATTTTTATTGAAAATAAAGATGCAAAACATTATTATACATAACAGCAAGCAAATACTAGCAAAATAAATTGACGCTCCAAGCAAAACACATATCATGTGACGAATTAAAATGTAGCTCCGAGTAAGGTATACCGATAGTTTTGAAGACGAAAGAGGGGATGTCTTCCGGGGCATCCCCAAGCTTAGGAGCTTGAGTATTCCTTGAATATTGCCTTGGGGTGCCTTGGGTATCGCCAAGCTTAGGGTCTTTCCACTCCTTATTCTCCTCATATCGATATCTCACCCAAACCTTGAAAGCTTCAATCACACAAAACTTAACCAAACTTCGTGAGATAGATTAGTATGATAAAGAGCAAGCCATTCACTTTGGTACTATCAAAGACAAGGTTCATAATTGTTCTCACACAATTACTACTGTACCATATAATTTCTACAATTTATATTGAGGAATATAAGTCATAGAAACTAGAAAACAAGCAAACTATGCAATGAAAACAGAATCTGTCAGAAACAGAATAGTCTGTAATGATTTGAACAATAACCATACTTCTGATACTCCAAAAATTATGAAATAAATTGGTGGACGTGAGGAATTTGTCTATTAACTTCTGCAAAAAAAATCAACTCAAGAGCACTTTTCTGTAAAAAAATGACATCTATTCTCATGAGCGCGAAGTTTCTGTTTTTTACAGCAAGATCACATTAACTATCACCCAAGTCTTTCCAAAGGTCTTACTTGGCACTTTATTGAAACAAAAGCTATAAAACATGATTACTACAGTAGATTAATCATGTAAACACAAAAAAACAGTAAGGGTAAATATTGGGTTGTCCCCCAACAAGCGCTTTTCTTTAATGCCTTTTAGCTAGGCATGATGATTTCAATGATGCTCACATAATAGACAAGAATTGAAGCACAAAGAGAGCATCTTGAAGTATATGACTAGCACATTTAAATATAACCTACTTCCTATGCCTAGGGATTTTGTGAGCACCCAATTTATAAGAACAACAATCAACTAGCATAGGAAGGCATAAACAAGTATAACTTCAAAACTTTAAACACATAGAGAGGAAACTTGATATTATTGCAACTCCTACAAGCATGTATTCCTCCTTCATAATAATTTTCAGTAGCATCATATATAGCAACTTTGTTCTCATACTCAATTGGAACCTCTTCCGAAATAGTGGAATCATTACTAGCTAAAGTTGACACTCTTCCAAATCCACTTTCATAAATATCACACTAAGATTCAACACCTTCCAAGATAGTGGGATCACTAATTCCTAAAGTTGACACTCTTCCAAACCCACTTTAGATGATTGTATTATTCATACTCCAAAGTATATAAGTGAAGTTCATGGAGCATTCTACAATTAATATAGACTAACCAAGCTCAAAATGTATAAGTGAAGCACACGAAGCATTCTATAAGACCATACTCAAAAGATTTAAGTGAAGCACAAAGAGCAATTCTATAAAATTATACTTAAGAGATATAAGTGAAGCTCATGAAATATACTATAAATAAATGAAGGGCTATCTCATACTAGCATGGTTAGTGAATAAAAAGGAAAATACAAAGGACACAAATAATGTGAACAAAACAAAAACCGAGGTATACCGATAATCGTTGAAGAAGAAAGATGGGATGCCAACCGGGGCATCCCCAAGCTTAAATGCTTGAGTACCCTTTGAAATATTTACTTGGGGTGCCTTGGGAATCCCTAATATTGAACTATTGCCTCTCTTTATTCTTCTCATATTGATAGCTCCTCGACCTTCAGACACTTCATCCACACAAAACTTTAACAAAAACTTGTGAGATCCGTTAGTGTAATAAAGCAAATCACTACCTTTAGGTGCTGTAATGAACTCATTCTTTATTTATATTGGTGTTAAACCTACTGTATTCCAACTTCTATATGGTTTATACCCCCCGATACTAGCCATAGATTCATCAAAATAAGCAAACAACACACGCAAAACAGAATCTGTTAAAACAGAACAGTCTGTAGTAATCTGGAAGTTTGGTAAACTTCTGTAACTACTAAAATTATGAAATAAATTTTAGAATTTGAAAATTTTGTACAGAAGTAATGTGGAAAAAGTTTCAGACCCATTTAACTTTCCAGTAAAAAACGTAAATTCGCGCACTACAGCCAAAGTTTCTGTTTTTGTTTTGCACATCGCAAACAAGCAATCTAATCATCCTAAAACCCAAGCTTGGCACATTATTTTTATAATACAATGAATATATAATAGGGGATAATTATTTACATAGAAACTTCCATGAAAAATTCTACATTGTTTCCTGAGCATGAACACAAGTACTCAAGGTCGACCCTCACTTCTTCAATGCATAACTTTCCAATCACTTCTCTTTTTGAAAAACTTTTTAGGCATGAAAGGTGAGTAAATTTTTTTGTATTTTAATTTTTAATTTTTTGTATGTTTCACTGAGAACTAAACAGAAACAAAAGTAAGAAAAATCTACTTAGTGAAGAAAGCAAACAAGCACACACAAGAATATCAACCCGACGCTATTGCTCCCCGGCAACGGCACCAGAAAAGAGCTTGATAATCCCCAAGTGCAAGGAATCATCGTAGCACTTTCCAAAGGTCGAAGTGATAAGTATGGAGTGTCGAACCCACAAGGAGCTAAAGGTAAGACCAATATTCTCTCAAGCCCTATCTGCCAATCGACATTTAATTTCACGCACCGAGCGTTTACTTCCAACTAGAAACGAGAAATAAAACTACGTTGTGGGTATGAAGAGGATAACTTTGTATGATATAGGAGAGATAAAATATAAAAGTAGGTGCTGTTATCATAAATTTAGAATATATTACTAAATATTATAAATAGAGAGTGTGGAATAATGGTGGATCGGTGTGCGGAATTGTCCTGGGCAATTGTTAACAGGACCGGTAATCACTATTGCAGTTTCATATGAGGGAGAAGCATAAGCTAACATACTTTCTCTACTTGGATCATATGCACTTATGATTGGAACTCTAGCAAGCATCCGCAACTACTAAAGATCATTAAGGTAAAACCCAACCATAGCATTAAAGCATCAAGTCCTCTTTATTCCCATACGCAACAATCCCTCTTACTTGGGTTTGTGTTTCAGTCACTCACCAACCCACTATAAGCGAATCATGAACGTATTGCACCACCCTACAGCGGGAATCCCTCACGCTTGCGCGACACGGAGGGCACCATACGACTGCACCAAAGTGGAACATACAACTCATACCAATCTAGATCATCAATCAACCCAAGGACAAAAGATAACTACTCAAAACATCATAGGATGGCAACACATCATTGGATCATAATATGTGGCATAAAGCACCATGTTCAAGTAGGGATTACAAAAGTGCGGGAGAGTGGACCGCGTAAAAGAGATGAGGATGGTGATGATGATGGTGATGTTGATGAACACGATCACCGTGGCGATGATTCCCTCCCGATGGCACTCCGGCCACCGGAAGAGAGGAGGAGAGGTTCTCCCCTTGTGCTTCCTCCTCCATGGCCTCCACCCTCGGGTCCTTGGCCTTCATGATGATGATGGCCCCTCCGGGATACTCCTCCATGGCCACCGGTGATGATGGCCCCCTCCGGCAGGGTACCAGAGAGGGCCTAGATTGATTTCTCGTGGCTACAGAGGCTTGCGGCGGAGGAACTTCCAATCTAGGTTAATTTTCCGAGGTTTATGTATTTATAGGAATTTTTGGTGTCGGTCTCATGTCAAGGAGGTGCCCGAGCTGTCCACGAGGCAGGCCCACGCGCCCGTACCAGGTGGGCGCACCCCCCACCCTTGTGGGCAGCTCGGGACTCTTCTGGCCCAACTCCGATGCTCCGTGGTCTTCTTTTGGTCCATAAAAAATCATCAAAAATTGGCCCGTCAATTGGACTCCATTTGGTATTCCTTTTCTGCAAAACTCAAAAACAAGGAGAAAACAGAAACTGGCACTGGGCTCTAGGTTAATAGGTTAGTCCCAAAAATCATATAAAATATCATATAAATGCATATCAAGCATCCTAGAAGGATAACATAATAGCATGAATACTTCATAAATTATAGATACGTTGGAGATGTATCAGATATGGACGACGATGAGGGGCAAGGCCATAACTCATTACCCGCTAGACGCGGGATGGCCACTTCATGGTACGACGTGTGTATGATAGACACACCCAACGACGCTTTCGATGATGACAAGGAGGACCCAGTTGCGGATAAACCTCCTGGTACACAGTCCGAACACCGGCGCCTTCAAGGCCGCTCTAAGTCACGACGCTCAAGAGAAAATAATACTAGCACCGGAGAAGACAACACTCCAGACGATGAAGGCCCTATTGAGGTAGGATCCGAATAGGAGGAACAGGAAGGCGGGCAAGACAATCCTGATGAACAGGCAACATATGGAGACTCAGAGGATAGCAATTATCTCCCACTCTCCGAGGAAGAGGAGATCCTCGACAACAATGATTTTATCGTGCCTAAGGAACCTCTCAAGCAGGAGCGTTTTAAACGCCAGCTCATAGCCACTGCAAGGAGCCTAAGAAAGAACCAGCTGCAGCTTCAAGCGAGCCAAGATTTGCTCAACGATAGATGGACCAAGGTCTTGGCCGCCGAAGAATACGGCCTAATCAGCTCAGACAGGAGCCACGCCAAGAGCACGTGGCCCCCTCAATACGATGGTAGGCCATTGGAGCCCACACCACCATCGAATAAGGTTGTAGGCCGACCATAGTTCGGTCCGGATAAAGTAGCAGCCCAAGCAGAGCACCATACCAACCCATCCAGCCGTCAAAACAAGAACAAAACAGCTCGGGGGGAACACTCGCGACATCCAACAGGACATGGAGGGTAGAATAGGACACACGAAGACAATACACAGATCGCGGGGACATGCCGCGATCCGCGATTATGGTCACCTATTCGGACACAACAGAGCTGACCACGCCCGGTCCGAACTCCGTAAACAGAGTCCGCTGGAGGTGCTTCATAGTGTGGCTCAACATAGAGGAGCCGCACACCCTCTCTGCTTCACTGACGAGGTAATGGAGCATGAATTTCCAGACGGGTTTAAACCCGTGAACATCGAATCATACGATGGAACAACAGATCCCACGGTATGGATTGAGGATTACCTCCTCCATATCCACATGGCTCACGGAGACGACCTTCATGCCATTAAATACATACCTCTCAAGCTTAAAGGGCCAATTCGGTACTGGCTAAACAGTTTGCCAGAAAATTCTATTGGCAGTTGGGAAGATTTTGAAGACGCCTTTCGAGACAACTTCCAAGGAACATATGTCCGACCACTAGATGCCGATGACTTAAGTCATATTGTCCGAAGTCTTGGCGAGTCAGCCAGGGAGCTCTGGACTAGGTTCTTAGTCAAAAAGAACCAAATTGTCGACTGTCCGGACGCAGAAGCCCTCGCATCCTTCAAACATGGCGCCCGGGATAAATGGCTAGCGCGTCACCTAGGCCAGGAAGGACCCAAATGCATAACAGCCCTTACTGCTCTAATGACTCACTTTTGTGCGGGAGAAGACAACTGGCTCGCTCGTAAAAGCAACAACGCCAGCGACCCGGGCACTTTCGAAATTCGAGACGGCAACGGTAACACACGACGAACCGAAAACAACAGTCGATATAATACTGAAAGATTACGTGACACAGCGGTCAATGCCGGATTCCACAATCCGAAACCCTGTCAACGGAAGAAGCCACTAAAGGCGAACCAGGATGGATCATCCACCCTTGACAGAATATTGGAACGACCTTGCCAGATTCATGGTCATCTTGATAAGCCAGTTAACCATACCAACAGAAACTGTTGGGTCCTCAAGCAGGCAGGCAAGCTTAACGCCGATAGCAAGGGGACGAGGCCACCAGGCGATAAAGACGACGGAGCGGCTCGCCAGCCGAACATTAGGGGCCACAAACAGTTTCCCTCCAAAGTTCGACCACTCTCGGAACGGAAATAGCAGTTCGGCTTCCGCCACCCACCTACCATACCGGCAAGATTCACACCACGCGTACATCACTACGCACTCAAGATACCATGGGCATCGGCGGAAGCACAATATGGACAACCCTGCAAGAATCCCCGTAACGTTTTTATCCGTTTTTCTTATTTTTCTGTATCATTTCTTAAGAACGGGTGACCAACACGACAGCATCTACAACGGACTCTATCGGAGTTCGGATCCGTACACTCACCTAAGGGGCTACTTCCGTTAAGGATTCCCCTCCCTGAGGAAGGGCGCTGCAGACGTGCAACAGGATGTCCAAAATAACTTTTTGTAGACCGCACTCTTTATTCCGAGCCTGTACTATGCCCTTTTTCCTCATTTCCCGACCCCGAGCATGTCAAATAGCCGGGCTTGTGGTTTCTTTATATATATATATATATATATATATATATATATATATATATATATATATATATACATATACATAAATTCTTCATTGGCGTATTGCTCCGCTCCTAGTAAACCTCATCCAAACTAATCTTTCATACTCTTTCAACAATGAGTATGGCCTCAACGGCTGCATTACAGATGCACCTCGGCATACCCTGCCAGGGGCTCGGTATGGGAACGAAAGAGTTGCCAGCAAAAGTCCGAACAGCTCTATAGCGTACTTCGGCGTCGCAAGTTTGACCTTATATGCATCAGCTCCGAATCATTGTCTTGAGTCAATAGTTGGGTTGCTGCCTGCCTGTGCTTGCTACCCTACGTTCTGCTCTATTGGCTAGGGTAGTAAAGGGAGAACTACTGCGATTGTGCCCTGGTCTAAACTGGACGAGCACCTCAGTAGATAAAGCCAAAAACTGACTGTCATGATGCGGCGAGAGCTGATCAATGCGGCGAGAGCTGATCAACCACTTGATGACTTCTTGGAATCCTTAGCGATTCTCCGTGTCACACGAGGGATCTTTTTCAGATCAAATATGCAAGGCATTATACGCCGCATACATACCAGGGGCTATGTCGTAGCCCCACCATAAAACTCCTATGGCTAAGTGAAAGTGTTAACGCCTTATAGTCCGATTGCCTGGTTCGCTGCATTATCACCTCCTTTACGGACCAATACGTTGGATAAAGAGTGATTAAATGTTTTTCCGAACACCCCGCATTTCCTACGAGGGGCTGAAGCCGAAATCGGAAAACTTTCAGATTATATTAAAACGGCCGCACAGGAGGAATTCAAGCTTTGGAACAAGAATATAAAATAGATCAATTATAAAATTGTCTTTTACAATTCTAATACACCTCACTCGAACATTATGTTCTTCGAGGATTGACCCTCTATCAGGCGGGCGGCTTCCAGGAGGTCTTCAAAATAATGATCAGGCTCATTACGGTCCTTGCCCTTGGGCGGACTCTTCGCCACAACATCGACCGCCTTCATCTTCCCCCAGAACGTCTTGACTCAGGCAAAGGCCATCCGTGCACCCTCAATGCATGCCGACCACTTCGTAGCATCGGTAGCAGCACCGCATCAACAAGACGCCACACCAGGCCAAAATAGCTCTTGGGAACAGGCTCACTCGGCCACAACCGGATTATGACGTTCTTCATGGCGTTGCCGGATATGCTATGAAGCTCGGCCCATTGGGACATCTGTTTATTTAGCAACAGAGGGCGCTTTGATGCGTCAAATTGTGACCAGAAAAGCATCTCCATTGCATACCCCTCTTGCGCTTGGTAAAATTGCGCCGCATCGGAAGAACTCTTCGGCAAGTCCAAAAATTCAGCCGGAGAACTCTAGACCTGGTTTAGCTGAGCATAGTCCAGATCGCCAAACTTAGTCTGAAGCAAAAAGGGCTTACCGGCCGCTATCTCCTTAGTCTGCCGAATCTCTTCACGAGCTGCCCTAGATTCAGATCGAGCTTCACTCGCCTCTTGTACGACCTTATCAAGTTCAGCCATTTTGGCTTTACTCTCATTCTCAAGGAATTCATAGCGGCTGGCAGTATTCTTCAATTCAAGCGCAAGTGCGGATATTTTCTCCTCACTTTGGCCCCCGAGCTGCTTGTTCGGCTCTTAGATCAGCCAATTCCTTCTCGGCAGCCGCATCACTACACCGGGCCTATCCCTTGGCCCGGGCTAGCTCCGCCCGAAGAGCGTCAACGGCGACAGCACCATCCGCAACCATGCACATTTCATATAAAACCCTTTTCGGCATCAGGCCTACATTACAAGAACATTGGTGTAAGGAAGAAATATATACCTTGCGAGTCGTCAAGACGCCTGTTGATCAATGCAATATCATCTTCTGCAATATCCAGCTTTTCGGCAGTTAGCTCGCCACTTCCAGATTTTGATTAGCCGCAGGAGGGGAGGCAGCCTGTATTCCAAGTTAAATCAAGGTTAGTAACTGAGCATATCTTTTTGATCCTCCAATCGCTTCCTTCGTAAGGCAATCCGAGTCTCAGGGGCTACTGCATATACAATAGGTGCATTCTGTCAATATTATTCAATTGGCAAAACTAAATCACAAACCTCAAAACCTCTTAGAAGGCTTGAGAAGCCCTCGTTTAATCCACTTTTCGCGGATAGAACCTTTTCGACCACTGTAATCATCAAGGCACGGTGCTTCTCTGAAATGGACGCTCGCCGCAGCATGTCTGTCAGCATTTCCAGCGCTTCAGGGTCTTCGGAAACCGCCGCCGGAGTATGACATTCCTTTGAGGAATCTTCTTACTCTCCCCCAGAATCGTCTCCGGCTGTAAAACGGACAGTTCGGGGCCGTCATTCTTGATTACCGAACCCTGGGTGACAGAGGCACCACCTTTGGGTAACGCCTTCTTTGTTTCCTGCACTGCTTGACAATTGGGAGCAGCCCTTCAGGACGATACCTCGGTATCATCCCCCCTGTTGGGCGAAGAGGCCGGAGATGGCGTGTCACTCTCCATTATCTCCGGAAGAAGGTCTCCTGAGGAGGAGGACGATTGAGAAACACCAGGCGTTAACCTGCGTGGATGTGCATATGTCAGATGATTACTTCACTAATAGGAAAAGATTGAGGTACGTTTAAAGTGCCCCAGCCTCACTTACGGTTTGGCCAGAGGTTTGTCCTCGCCAGAAAGCCTTACGGCAGCATCGCTCGCCCAGCCCAATGTAGCGACCCGACCTCAGATGGTCAAGTCTCTGTGATTCCGTGTCATCCCTGGATCGGTAATGCTGACACACACAGTACTCGAAGGATTTATAACAGAGTAGCAATCACACACTTATTACATTGAATGTCTCAAAAGAGAACTTATTACAATAATATGGCTTGAGGCCATCTAATGCGATAACAGCGGAAGGCTTGGAAGATAAAGTGAGTCCATCAACACCAACGGCATAACTGAGCTGCACGGCAACGACCTATCGAACCTTACTCCTCATCTGAAAAGTTTGCAACATAATACGTTGCAGCCCGAAACGGTCAAAGACATGGAATATGCCGGCAATGTAACACATAGAGAGTAATGAAAGGATAAGCTATACTACATGCATATATGGCTGGTGGAAAGCTCTCATCACATACGCTTTTGCAAAAATCCAATTTTTCCCTACATCAAAGAAATAAATTTTACTTTAACTATCATGGTGGTTGAAACATCACTGAGAAGGTATAACCCCAACTCAATCCCAATTAAAGTAATTAACAACCCAACAGTATTAATTAAGAGTGATGAGATACATGTGAATACTCAAGTACTAGATACTCAGAATTGTCCATAACCGGGACACGGCTAACCATGATTAGATTGTACACTCTGCAGAGGTTTGCGCACTTTTCCCCACAAGACTCGATCGCCTCCGTTGATTTCTCTCACTACATGGTGTTTGAGAAACGGATGACCGAGACACAGTCTTTTAGAAACATTAACTCTCTACTCCGGATAGATCATACCAAACCTATAAATCCCACTACCTGCTGATCTACCTCTTCGAGAGCTTCACGTAACTTACTCCACTATGCTAGAGCCCATAATAGCTTGTGGCTGCACACGGAAGTTTCTAGCATGAATAATCTCAGTTCCCTTTGAGCCTGGGTGGCGGTCCATAGGAAGATCACACGGGTACCCCGGGATTTCCAAAATAAATCAGACAACACTGGGTTCCCCAGGTGCCTCAGTCCACCCAGATGTGTATTTAAGTTGCCACCTTAAAGTAAACCATTAATTTACAATCTCACATCTGTCATGAATATCTCTCAAACCCAAACAACGCTTCACGAGCATAGCATAGCAATATAAGCAACACGTAGAAGTAACTCCCAAGGGTTTGATAGTAACAGGCAATAGGTTCCTACATCATCATCTACTTCCCAAACCACAATTAATGACATCATAATCATTCTATGTTTGAGGATTGAGCTTATGAATAAAATCTGGGTATGAAAAGAGTATGATCAAGTGTTACTTGCCTTCTTGACGATCCGTGAATCCTAGAGACTCAGAGTAACACGCTCAGACCGGGAATTCTATCGCAAGCAAACAATACATACATATGCAACAAACAAAGATGCACAAACGAAACTTCAACTGAAAGAGGTTTACCGGAGATTTCAACTTAAGAACTCCGGTTTGCAAAAAGACTCAAACCAAACGGAGAACCAAAACTCAAACGGCGAGAGAAACAAGATCCGTTTACTAATCTGAACTAGGGTCATATTTTACAGAGGCAAAAACTGATTTAAGTTGGCTATTCGGAAAGAGGGTTTCGAGATGAAACTCCAGGCGCTTGAATCGCCTGATTCCGATAAACGAGCGAAAAATTATACCAATACGAACATCGGATCAGAAATCGCGATCAGAATAACCGCGGAATAAAACCGATAAAAGAAAACGACGAACGGCTAAACGAACGAACGTTCGTTAGCAGAAACTAAACTACGAACGGTTCGTAAAAACAAACGAACGGGTGAACGCTGGCAAAATAAATAAACCGAAAAAAAATAAAAACGATCTATAAAAAAACGGCTAGACTAAAAAAGAAACCGAAGGGTTCTTTTTAAAAAAACCGGCGATGAGGGCTACCGCCGGGGAGGTCGTCCGGCGAGGGCGGGCGGTTCGCGGGTCCAGCGAGGGCGGCTAGAGGGCGGCGGCGGCTCGGCGACTCGGGCGAGGGGGCGGGCGGCGCGGAGGCGGCAGGGCGCTGCTCGGGCTCGGGCCTGCCTGGGTCCGATGTGGCGGCGGCGGCGGCGGTGGTTAGAGAGGGGTGCTATTTAAAGAGGGGGGGCGGAGCGGTGGCTTGGAGGAGGGGCAAGGCGGCGGGAGGAGTCCGCCTCGGACTGTCTACAAGGGCGGCAAGACAAAGTGAGGCGGGCGACTGGCCGGGTAGCTTGGTTGGGCCTTTGGCCCGGTCAGTTCTTTTTTTTTAAACATTCCGCCGAAAATTGTAAAACCCTAGAAAAATAAATAAAAGTCTAAAAATGCCAAAACAAGTTTTCTTTGCCTAAATAAAATATTTAGAACAAGATGAACTTTTCTTGGCCCCTAAAATGCAATTTTAAATATATGCAAATTTTTCTCTAGGCAAATAAAATTCCAAATAAATAAAATAAAATTCCAAATAATGATTTTAATATTTTTCCTCCGGTATTTCAATTATTTTGGAGAAGTCATATTATCTCCTCTCATTTATTATTAAACATGAAATATTTTCCGGAGAGAAAAATAATAAAATCCAAAATCCTCGTCTTCATTATTTGATAAAATTCAGATATGAAAATCGGAAAATCCCCAACTCTCTCCGAGGGTCCTTGAGTTGCTTAGGATTTCGAGGATGGCAAACGAGAATGGAATAAAATATGATATGCATGGATGACCTATGTATAACATGCCAAATTGAAAATTTGGGATGTTACAAACCTACCCCCCTTAAGATGATTCTCGCCCTCGAGATTCGGGTTGGCTAGAAAATAGGTGCGGATGGTCCTTGCGAATATCATCTTCTCGCTCCTGTGTGGCTTCCTTCTACGTATGGTGGCTCCGAACTTTGCAAAACTTGATAACTTTGTTGCGGGTGACTCGACTGTCGAAATCCAGAATCTTTACTGGCTTCTCCTCATAAGTCAAATTACTATCCAACTGTATCGCCTCTAGGGGCACTGTGTCCTTTAACGGTATGTCGGCCATCTCAGCGTGGCACTTCTTTGGTTGTGATACGTGAAACACATCGTGAACTCCTGACAATCCTTCAGGTAACTCCAGATTGTAGGCAATTTCTCCCATCCGTTCCAAAACACGATACGGTCCTACAAATCTTGGGGCTAACTTTCCCTTTACTCCAAAACGTTTCAATCCCCTCAGGGGTGATACTCGCAGATAGGCTCTGTCTTCAATTTCATAGGTTACTTCCTTGCGTTTTGAATCTGCGTAACACTTCTGTCTAGACTGTGCAATCTTTAGTCTTTCTCTGATCAGTTTAACCTTCTCCTCTGAGTCTTTGATCAAATCTGGTCCAAACAACTGACGGTCTCCTACCACATCCCACATCAATGGTGTTCTACATCTGCGTCCCATACTGAGCTTGAACGGTGCCATCTTCAAACTTGCTCGGTAGCTGTTATTATATGAAAATTCTGCGACGGCAAATTGTCATCCCAACTAGATCCATAATCTAGCGACATGTGCTCTTAACATATCCTCGAGGATCCGGTTAACTCTCTCTCGCCATCCATCCGTCTGTGGGTGGAACACGGTACTGAATTCCAATCTGGTACCTAAGGTCTGATGTAGTTGATGCCAAAATTTTGAAGTAAACTGTGTTCCTCTATCTGATACGATGCTCCTCGGAACTCCATGCAAACATACAATCCTGGTCATATATATCTTGGCCAACTTGGCATTTGTATAAGTTGTTTTCACTGGGATGAAGTGAGCTACTTTGGTCAAACGATCCACAACTACCCATATGCACATGAGGCAAACACACATTCATTCAATCAAGCAAGCAAGGGCATACAAAACGGTCTAGGACTATCGCGTAAGTGCTCAACTACTAGTAGTTACATGGGGGAAATACTACTATTATATGGTGGTCATCTAGAAATTTTGATCGGTGGAAGACTCCATGATGTCTGCTCCAGCTTCGTATTCATAGTCATCATCACTTGGATCTGAGCCGGTGTCGTCGATGATGATGTAGTTGTCCGGACAAGCGGGATCTTCTTCCTCTTCTTGCTCCTCTTCTTTGGGTGCTGCTCCTCCCATGAAGACTCCGATCTTCTTGACTAGGTCGTCATTCTTCTCCAGTAGGGTCTTGATTTCTTCCTCATATCCATCGCGTGTAGACTTGAGTTCTTCCTCTAGCTCGATGATCCTAGTTTTCACCGCTTCAAATCCATCATGTCTGCAAGCACATCCGGGTTCTCATGACGTCGAATGTGCTGGTTTAGCTCTGGATGTAAGCTGCAATGGATCTATCCTTCTTGGTGCTGATTACTTCGCTTTGCTCGTCTCGGCGCCCACATATTTGGTATATGGTGTCTTTAAGCTCCTTATTGTAGACTTCTCCAATGCGTCCCATGGTAATGTGAGCTGCCATACTCTTTCCCAAACTCCATGTTGGTGCATTGAAAACGCACACCATGGGCTCCGTGCTTGGCGCAAACGTCCTTCCGGGAACTAGAGCTTGAATATTCCATCATTCTTCTTCTGGTAAGGTGGCGTTGTACGTCCCGGTGAAACTTGGTATTCCAATATTCAGGTACCTAGTGACTTCCTTCAAGTGGCGTCCAAAAGGTGTGTCTTCATCCGGTTGTGCAAACTTGTACTTCATCTCAAATCATCCTAAAGAGTGGAAAAATGGAGAGGGGTCAGAAATGAGTAGAGAGGAGTGACCTATGGTTTTATCTTAGTGGTCGTGTCCTACACTCAGCGTGGTGCTCGATACCATCTTGTAGCGACCGACCTCGATGGTCAAGTCTTCGTGCTTCCGTGTCATCCTCGGATCGGTAATGTCGACACACACAATACTCAAGGATTTATAACAGAGTAGCAATCACACACTTATTACATTGAATGTCTCAAAAGAGAACTTATTACAATAATATGGCTTAAGGCCATCTAATGCGATAACAATGAAGGCTTGGAAGATAAAGTGAGTCCATCAACTCCAACGGCATAATCGAGCTGCACGGCAACGACCTATCGAACCTTATTCTCGTCTAAAAAGTCTGCAACATAATACGTTGCAGCCCGAAACGGGTCGACACATGGAATATGCTGGCAATGTAACACATAGAGAGTAATGAAAGGATAAGCTATACTACATGCATATATGGCTGGTGGAAAGCTCTACTGTTACAGTTTTGCAAAAATCCAATTTTTCCCTACATCAAAGAAATAAATTTTACTTTAACTATCATGGTGGTTGAAACATCACTGAGAAGGTATAACCCCAACTCAATCCCAATTAAAGTAATTAACAACCCAACAAAGATTAATTAAGAGTGATGAGATACATGTGAATACTCAAGTACTAGATACTCAGAATTGTCCATAACCGGGGACACGGCTAACCATGATTAGATTGTACACTCTGCAGAGGTTTGCGCACTTTTCCCCACAAGACTCGATCGTCTCCGTTGATTTCTCGCACTACATGGTGTTTGAGAAACGGATGACCGAGACACAGTCTTTCAGAAACATTAACTCTCTACTCCGGATAGTTCATACCAAACCTATAAAACCCACTACCTGCTGATCTACCTCTTCGAGAGCTTCACGTAAGTTACTCCACTTGCTAGAGCCCATAATAGCTTGTGGCTACACACAGAAGTTTCTAGCATGAATAATCTCAGTTCCCTTTGAGCCTGGGTGGCGGTCCATAGGAAGATCACACGGGTACCCCGGGATTTCCAAAAATAAAACAGACAACACTGGGTTCCCCAGGTGCCTCAGTCCACCCATATGTGTATTAAAGTTGCCACCTTAAAGTAAACCATTAATTTACAATCTCACATCTGTCATGAATATCTCTCAAACCCAAACCACGTCTACGAGCATAGCATAACAATATAAGCAACACGTAGAAGTAACTCCCAAGGGTTTGATAGTAACAGGGCAATAGGTTCCTACCTCATCATCTACTTCCCAACCCACAAATTAATGACATCCTAATCATGCAATGTTTGAGGATTGAGCTAATGCATAAAAACTGGGTATGAAAAGAGTATGATCAAGTGTTACTTGCCTTGCTGACGATCCGTGAATCCTAGAGACTGGTAGTAACACGCTTCGCACTCTGGGAATTCTATCGCAAGCAAACAATACATACATAAGCAACAAACAAATATGCACAAACGAAACTTCGACTGAAAGAGGTTGACCGGAGAGTTCAACTTAAGAACTCCGGTTTGCAAAAAGAATCAAACCAAACGGAGCAACAAAACTCAAACGGCGAGAGAAACAAGATCCGTTTACTAATCTGAACTAGGGTCATATTTTACAAAGGCAAAAACTGATTTAAGTTGGCTATTCGGAAAGAGGGTTTCGAGATGAAACTCCAGGCGCTTGAATCGCCTGATTCCAATAAACGAGCGAAAAGTTATACCAACTCAAACATCGGATCGGAAATCGCGATCAGAATAACCGCGGAATAAAACCGATAAAAGAAAATGACGAACGGCTAAACGAACGAACGTTCGTTAGCAGAAACTAAATGACGAACGGTTCGTAAAAACGAACGAACGGGTGAACGCTCGCAAAATAAATAAACTGAAAAAAATAAAACTGATCTATAAAAAAACGGCTAGGGTTTTCTAAAAAAACCGAATGGTTCTTTTTTTAAAAACCGCGACGAGGGCTACCTCGGCGAGGTCGCCCGAGGGCGGGCGGCTCCGGTGGGTCCGCGAGGGCGGCTAGAGGGGCGGTGGCGGCTCGGCGACTCGGCGAGAGGGCGGGCGACAGGAGGCGGGCGACGACGGCCAAGGCGGCGGTTGCACGGCTCGGACTCCTGCCCGGCTCGGGTCCAAGGTGGAAGGCGGCAAGGCGGTGGTTAGAGAGGGAGGCGGTGCTATTTAAAGAGGGGGGGCGGGCGCGGTGGCTTGGAGGAGGGGCAAGGCGGGGAGGGAGTCCGGCTCGGACTCTGTCACACAAGGCATGGGAGGCGGCAAAGTCTTGGTCGGCTGGCTTGGGCTGGCCTTTGGCCCGATCGGTTCATTTTTTTTAAACATTCCGCCGAAAATTGTAAAAACCTAGAAAAATAAATAAAAATCTAAAATGCCAAAACAAGTTTTCTTTGCCTAAATAAAATATTTAGAACAAGATGAACTTTTCTTGGCCCCAAAAATGCAATTTTTTAATATATGCAATTTTTTCTCTAGGCAAATAAAATTCCAAATAATGATTTTAACATTTTTCCTCCGGTATTTCAATTATTTTTGGAGAAGTCATATTATCTCCTCTCATTTATTATTAAACATGAAATATTTTCCGGAGAGAAAAATAATAAAATCCAAAATCCTCGTCTTCATTATTTGATAAAATTCAAATATGAAAATCGGAAAATCCCCAACTCTCTCCGAGGGTCCTTGAGTTGCTTAGGATTTCGAGGATGGCAAACGAGAATGCAATAAAATATGATATGCATGGATGACCTATGTATAACATGCCAAATTGAAAATTTGGGATGTTACACCCAAACTGCCCGACGATGGCATTTTTCCTCTCTTGGAAGGCTTCCCCTCCTGATCTTCGGAAGCAGCCCTCTTTTTGCCATGGAGAGCTTCCTCCGCACCTTTGCCCTTGGGAAAAAGAGTTTCGGTTCCCCGAACACAACGTCTAATTCGTCCTCAGGACGGGTATCACCTTCGGGCTCCACGCTCTCGCCCCCTCTGCAGACACCTGGTACGGTGTGGGAATCAACATTCTCGTCAGCAGGCAGGTCGCAGAGTCTTCGGGAAGGGGCGCCGGACACCAGATTAACACTGCTTTCTTTATCCAGTCCTGTATAGGGACAGGTTGTTCAGCACCTTGTCAAGAGATGCTTGAATGGAAGGTGTTCAGAGTTTGAGTACTTACCGCAGTGTCCGGATGATTGACGTCAAGGCCGACATCTTCGGTGGTGTCTGGCCATTGCTCTCGTTCCCCGAAATATAATTTCCACATTCCTTCGTGTGTGGTGCCGAAGAAGTGTTGAAGAGGCCGCCGCCCTTCTGGATTAAACTCCCACATACAGAGAGGCCGCTGCTGACATGGCAGGGTCCGGCGGACTAGCATTACTTGAACGACGTTCACAAGATCGATGCCCTTCTCGGTAAGCCTTCGGATGCGACCTTGCAGAGTCTGCACTTCATTGACGGATCCCCAGTCCAGTCCCTTATTGATCCATGAAGCAAGCTGAATTGGAGGGCCGGGTCGGAATGCAGGCGTAGCCGCCCACTTGGAGCCCCGCGGCTCATTGATATAAAACCATCCCTGCTGCCATAGGTCGGAAGACTTCGCAAAAGATCCTCCAAACCAAACCGCGCTGGCAAGCTTGCCTATTGTGACTTTGCCACACTATGCCTGCTCCTCCTCTGTCACCTGCGGCCTCACGTGAAAGGTCTTGAGCCACAAACCAAAGCACGGAGGAGTCCGGAGGAAGGCCTCACACGTGACGATAAATGTCGAGATGAGGAGAATAGAGTTCGGGGCCAGATCATGAAAGTCTAGCCCATAGTAGAACATGAGCCCCCGGACAAAGGGGTTAAGCGCGAACCCTAACCCATGGAGGAAGTGGGACACAAACACTACCCTCTCACCGGATTTGGGGGTAGGAACGACCTGCCCCTATGCAGGAAGCCGATAAAGTATTTCCGGGGTCAGATACCTCGCTGCGCGAAGCTTCGCAATATCCTACTCTATGACAGAAGAAGCCACCCACCGGCCTTGACGGCTGGATCCGGACATGATTAGGGCTGGTGGCGATGGGAACCCGAGGGTTGGAACTTGGGGTGGCTAGGGTTGAGGAAGGAGCAAGCGAAAAGGAAGAAGACGAGTCTGGGTCCCTATATAAAGACCCCAAATACTGAGCGCATCCACCTGGGTCTCGAAACTTACCTATCTCCAGAGAGTTGTACCCAGGGACGGTTGGGTTAACCCACATGTGCATTAATGAAAATCTTTTGAATAAGGGAACACGATCTCTTCCTTGGCAAGACGTGCCAGTAAAACCGCGTCCCGAGACATGGGGCGACGTGCCAGCCAACGGTTGGAAATAGTAACCGGGCAGCCGTGATGCGATGTCATGAACAGTTATCAACAAATTAGACTCGTGGACTATTGTATTTTCTGCAATTATATACACAAGTTCAGATATACTTACTACATCTGAAGACTATTCCGGAGTTCGGAAGGAGGGAGCCAGCCTTGCAATGCCGAAGACAAATCTGCGCGCCGGACTCCTCGTCATTGAAGTGAGATTCATGGGCTACTGAGGGAGTCCTTGACTAAGGGGTCCTCGGGCGTCCGGCCTGTTATTCATTGGGCCGGACTAATGGGCTGTGAAGATATGAAGGCCGAGGACTATACCCGTGTCCGGATTGGACTTTCCTTGGCGTGGAAGGCAAGCTAGGCGACCTGCTGTGAAGATTCCTTCTTATGTAACTGTCCCCATGTAACCCTAGATGTCTCCGGTGTCTATAAAAACCGGATAGCATAGTCCGGATAGGGTACATTCATTACCATATTCACATAGGCTAGACTTCTAGGGTTTAGCCATTACGATCTCGTGGTAGATCAACTCTTGTAACACTCATATTCGTCAAGATCAATCAAGCAGGAAGTAGGGTATTACCTCCATAGGGAGGGCCCGAACTTGGGTAAACATCGTGTCCCCCGTCTCGTGTTACCATCGATCCTAGATGCACAGTTTGGGACCCCCTACCCGAGATCCGCCGGTTTTGACACCGACAACCTTCTCTTTTTACTGCCGATAATGAATTCTTAGACTACAATGTCTGAATATTTTTCATTCGCAATGGTTCCCGAAGCAGTTCACTCAAGATTACCTCACAAAGCACATGATTGGTGGACATGCAATGGAGGTTAAAGTATTTCATCCAGACTACAATGAGCAACGAGAAGCCCTAATGAAGACAGTGAAGGATGGACGGGCAGCCATCACAAGGGGTTGGCCTAGAGTCGTGCGCACATTACGCATGGAGGAGGGATCAATATGGGCATTCCGCTACACCTTCTCCAGCAACCAGAATGTCTTTTGCCTCTCTTTTTACAGTCTTTAGTACAATTGTGGTTCATCATTCTTTACTTGGTGCTTTTGTAGTTCTTTAGTATATGTACATGTGCATTGAATTATGCATTCGTGGTTGAACCTATATTTGTAATAAACATGGTTGGATATGAAATAAGTGATTGCCTACTTTCAAATTCAAAACATGTGATTTTTAAATTAGGGATTACACTGCACATGGTTTGCAAAAGCAAAACGTCTGCGATAGATGTGGAGATCAGACATGTTTCTAGGATCCACTACGTGTGCGATCAATCTCTATTGCACACATGATCAGCCAAGAAAAAACGTGTGCGATTAACAATAGCATCGCACATAGTTCTTTCTTATGAAATGTTTGCGATAGTCACCTTATCACACACGCTTCGCAATTATGGACTGTTTGTGATGTTGTGCTCATCGCAAATGTTTGGCAATAGAGGAACGCGTGTGATAGGTCAATCATCCGATGCGAGTACGATGGATGGATCGTGTGGGATGTATTCATGCTACGCATACAATTTTATAGCGACAACTGTGTGTGCTCTTACATCAAATCGCACACAGCCGAGGAAAAGTAAATGTGTGTGTTTATCTACTTCTATAATCGTGAACTATTTGTGATGGGCCGCGCATTGTAATCGTAGCACAATAGAATACCGACTGCGATGGCAATGCGAGCGCAAACGAGTAGGGAGTACTGTATATGCATCGAGGCTCCCTATCCGGGAAGGACCACCCTATCATAGTCACTCACTTGGCGATGGTTCCGAATGCCGTCGCGGAAAGGGGTTAAAAACCATTTGTATAGCACCTCACTGTACCAGTGATAGTATGGTTTAGATTGGTTGATATTTAGTTACGAGCTGCAAACGCCACACATTATCACAAATTCAAATAAAATGCAAGATTGTTCGATATATAGTATGGTTTAGATTGTTCAATATTTAGCTGTGAGTTGCAAACGTCACGCATTGTCACATTATGGTATAACATGTCCAAAACCACACCACGTGTATCACCGCTATATTCATGCATGCATAGGTTTATAACACTATGATATCTTGTTCAAATATATGAATCCGCTTTCATATCCAATTATGATCTTTGTTAGTCTCTTACACCCACACAATCCTCTAACCTTTGTAGCTAGTACTAACTTTCTCTCGTGCACGCACACATGGCCTCTTCACCCTCCCCCTCCCTCAGCATTCTATCCATCACGCACATTCATTTTTTTCTTTAGGTCGTTCTCCCACAGTCTCCACAACTCCTTTCTGACACACACCGATCGATAAACCTCTCCTGCGATGTCTGCCTACCACATACACAAGCACTATCCATCTCCTCATTTCTGTGTCCATGCCTCGTGTCTCTCATACGGTCCCACACATGTCTAAACTCTCACCCCTCTTTTCATCGATCTCACAATCGCACACTCCTCCCCCTATCTAGCTAGTAGGCCTCTCGCACCACCTCCTAGCTCCATCTCTCTGTATATATCCATCTATCTGGGCCTAATTTGCCTCTAACAAATGGATGTACACCGACCAATCTTGTGCTATACATATAGCTAGCTAGGTCGTTTATAACTCGTTTTCCCCACGCGCGGATCGATCTACCTCATTAGTTATGTCTCTTCCTTCCTCCGAGACACAACAATTGATCTACCGATCTAGTTATGTCTGCCAAACACATGGTCCCCCTTTATCATCCATGCATGCCTCCCGACACATCTATCACGCACACGCACACACAGAAACACATCCCCACTCTTCTTGGTAATATTGCAGTTGTACCCTCAGTTTGTCTAGTAGGCCTCTCCCACCATCTCCGAGAAGCAACTCCACCACCGCTCCGGCACTCTACCCCTCTCTCTCTCCCTGCCTCTCTCTCTCTCCCAGCCTATTTCCCGTCCTTCACTTATGTATGGATGTCGACCGATCTCCCTCAAGAAATAGCTGGGTCTCTCCTTCTCAACACATATACGAGTCGATCTACCTCTCTAGTTAGGTCTCTACCTCCCCCCTCCACCCCCCACACACATCGATACATCGAGCGCTCTAGTCATGTTTCTCCCCACACACAAACTTTCCCTGTGCCCTCTGACGTTCCCGTAGGTCAATCGCCCTATATCTTTGACGTGCACATACACAATTTTGATGGATCTCTGCATCGATCTCGCACCCACACACTTGATCCTCTCTTCGACTCGATTGATATCTATGACCCCTCCCTCTCTTCTCGTGGATCGCCCCCTCTATATATGATATAGATAGGCCTCTATTTTCACACACATTGCATGTGTCAAATTTGTGTTTGAGATACCATCGACACATATTCCCACAAATACATTCAAGAAATCACTCCCACCCCACAACAAAAAACACTCACGAATGCACACGTCATCTCTCTGGGTTTGTATCTCTCTCACACACACCCACGTAGGTGGGGGACGTGCACGAAGAGAAGAGGTGCACGCACGGCGCACCTACTCCCCTCTCTTTCCCAACCACACCTGCGCGAGTACACGGTGGAGCTCATTTCTGTACGAAAAGGCAGCCCACGTGGTAATTTGACCCGTGTACTCGTTGTCCACTTGATGGAGGATTGTGTACCATGGGTGAACAAACAAATTGCGACTTGACGCGTTATTTAAAAAAGAGGCAAACCATGTCAGGCCTACCTTAGAGGCAATGTTCTATACAATGGAGATGCTCTGTATTACTTTTGATGTGTCCCGTCAACTCACAGAACAAGGAGAAGCTTGCTTAGTAAGCCCTCTCCCCCGCCCACGGGCGGAGTGGCTCGCAGAGTCGCAGGACAAGGAGAAGCTTGCTTACTATGACTACGCCCGCTCTCTCACCCACGCGCACGATGGATCGTAGGACGAGGAGAAAATTTTACTACTTCCTCCGTTAGACGTATATACACTCCTAGTCCCTACCTTGGTTAGAGAGATTATCATATTGTTTGAAATATATGTCTTTCAGCAGATTGCAATATAAACTACCAGTACATACTCCAAACACTGATGTACATAGACGTATTTTAGAGTGTAGATTCACTCATTTTGCTCTGTATGTAGTCTGTATTGAAACGGAAGTAGTAGTACGCACTCTCCCTCGCCCCTCGCCACTCGACCAAATGGTGGACGTGCAGCAATTCATTCGGTCTCAGATAGCCAGAACCATATATAGTAGTACCATTATGGCTCGACTTCCCGAAGAGGTGAGGAGCCAAGCACAACGTTAATATTTTTTAGATGCCAAGCGCAAGGTTTATAGGAGAACGAGTAGTAGTAGTACTAGTAGTATGTACCAGTGGTACGTACTATATGTGTGAGAAGGTAACCAGAATGTATGTTTTGCATGGCAGTCTCTTCTTACAGGACGTGCTAGACCTAGTGGACCTCATTGTTGCAATGGCAGTACTATCATAGATGGCACGATTCGGAGTGGTGGGCAGCGGAATAATTCGGAGCTGCTTTGTCTTAAACCCCATGAAGAAGTCCCATCAAAAGGAATAGCCATCCTCTACACGTTCTCCTATGTAAAATGAGTAAATGAGACAAAAAGAGAAAGAGATGAAGTAAAAAAATCACCAGCCTTAGAGTCAGCCCTATTGTATCAGTGAATGATATTTCTACGCCGTGATTGACATGGCTATATTATTAACCATGATGCGGAGGTAGAAGTGGATTTTTATTTATTTGCGGAGGTAGAAGTGGATGGATATTCAATGAGGAGTCAAATGATGGCTGCTTCCTCGGTCAAACATAGAGAAAGGTGGGCCTCGTGATTTGACAGCTTATTAGTCATTATTACTGCCTATACTCTTTGGCCATATAATAACCGCGTGGTAGAGTAGTGGGCTATATTTCCAATAACCATGCTCAAAGAGAAGAGGTGCACACACCCATGCACGTAGTACTAGTAGCACTCTTTGCGTCTTTTGCGTCTTCCCTAACCACACACGTCACACAGTGGAGCTCATTTCTGTATGATGCATGATGCAGCCCACATGATAATTTGACGTGTCTAGTAGTAGTTACGCACATAATGGAGGGTCGGGAACCACGCATGAACAGTGCCGCGTCATTTATAAATAAAGTTTTTTTCTTAAGTGTCACGTACGCAATATTAACAGGTTCATATGGAGAGAAAAAGAAACCGCTCCACTATATACATAGCCAGGACGAGCCTACATGGTTACTTGCTGGGGTTGCTATCTTCACACTCTCTCGCACAAAATGACTATGGCCACATCTCTAACATCCGGACAGATCACATCCGCCGGGGGAAGGGGTGGATGCTTTGTGTACATGCGGTTACCGTCGCCGACGACGAAAACCCACTGTCAGCGCGTCCCGATCAGGGGTCCCCGCCGTTCTCTCTCAGAAAGCCGGTGTGGTTGCCTTAGTCCCTTGCTCATTTCCACGATGTGCGCAGTTGCCACCTCCTGCCGCCCTCCTCTAATCTAGCTACATCTCGACATCCCTCAGGTACAACTTCCTTTACAGCCGGCTTGCACCACTGTCCCAGCTGCCCACATCGCTTCATGTGGATATTTCTCTACTCCTTCTTTGCCCCGCACGTACCTATATTGGCTTATACTATATTTGTGATGAGTTTATATCTCACCAACTAGTCTCACTAGTCTTATTCTAATCACGCTTCTTCAATTTCTTTGCCACAGGGATGCTCAACTTGATTTTAGTGAAACTGCACAAAATGATCCGACGGTCAAAGGGTTACAAACCTCATTTCTTCGGACGGTTCAACATCGCCAGCAAATTAAAGCCTGGTTAGGGTTTCTGGTTCAAGGCCTAGGGACTGCATGGATCATTTTTTACTTTAGTTGTCTCTATTCCAAAATAAGTGTCAACTTTAGTAGTAGTACAACTTTGCACTAAAGTTTGCATAAAATTGAGACACTTAGTTTGGAACGGAGGGAGTACATATTGGCTATGATTTGTCGATCATTGGGATGCAATAGCATGCATGTTAGTCTCCTTTTTATTTGACGGAATGTTGCAACGGGGCAACCCTGGACGCAAGATACATGAAATAGAAGCTGGCAGCTTCATAGCATTGTACAAATTTATCTCACTGAGAAATTGCAGTACGTACTACTATGTACTAAAGAGTTAAGTGTCGCACGGTGTCCAGAAAATATGGTGATAGTGTGAGGTGGGCCATGTAATCACTGAGCTTGCGTGTTTTCACTGCTTTCGCAGTCCTCCGCTGTAAGAATGGATAAAATTGTAATCTACCTCCATTCACCCAAACATGGGACATCCAACATCCGGTGCAGGTGTCATGCACGAAAGTAAAGTTTACAGTGCAACTGAGACTCAACACAGTTGTACCACCTTAGTAATAATGACCAATGAACCATCAAATCACATAGACCCGGCAGTAAGTTGGACGGACAAAGCAACCATCACTCTTGAATCCCCTTCTCCCTTTAACACAAGCGCCAGTGAGAGGTCGCGTCCTTTCTGCCCGGGCGTGAATGGGGCACCGATTCTCTGGAGCAGCGCTGACCGTTTCGGGCGGGAAGCACGTGCGGGCGATGGAGGGGCTTTGGGTGGGCCAGTCTGGTCTAGAACAGGCAAGGCAGCTATCCCGACCGGACGCCCAGAAACGAGAGGATGCATTGACTCTCGCGGCTAAATCATACACTACACACCATCTCTCTGTAGGAGTAGGTTGATGTGTCGCTCTCTCTAACACACACACACACACACACACACACACGCTGTTAAAACACACACGCACACACAGGTTCATAGAATAGGAATATCATGGGAGTGGGAAGCCACGGGAAGCGAGGTAAATGGAGTACGTACAAGAAGAGAAGAGGTGATGAATATTCCATCAAAACTGGGTCGAGGTAGTACTCCCTCCGTCTAGGTGTTAAGTCAACTTACGAAAATCAGATATTCCCAAAATGTTTGGGCGTCGTCCATTAACTGCGCATCTCAATCCCCTCCTAGCCTCGTTGCTAGCGAGCGTTACTTACTCTACCTTGTTATCTCCCCCGAAAACCCAATGCATGGAGCGCAACTACGTGTTGATTAGTCAAGGAATCAAAGTCGGCTTGCATCCGAGTTAATACGTGGCCCTGCATGGTAGCTAAAAAAACATCTCTTAATTGTTGTGATTAATTGTTAGATTTAGAGAGAGAAATCAGGGCTTTGATTGGAGGAAGTACCGATCAAGTTTCTCCTTCTCCTCCAATCTGCTTGCACCTTGGTCCCGCTGCACCTTCTAACGTGACTTATACACCTAGATGAGGGAGTAGTACTAGATACGGCGGCACATTGACTTAGACTAGCCACAGTGGAGAGTAGTAACATACACTAGTAACATACACATATCCCTAGAGTATGTTACTACGTTCATAGTGGGTAGTAACATTAGTGTGGTGTCATGCAAAACTTCATTTTTTAGGTTATATACTCATATTGCATTGGGACATGTGATGTTATAGTAAGTACTCCCTCCGTCACGGTTTAGAAGGCATACATCAGAAATCTCTGGGACCAAGGTGTTCCACGATTGGATCTAGTTTCCTTTGCATGCGACTGAAAAATAGCAGCGTAGTTAATAGCACGGCGCCTAATTTCTTGGAAAATCAATGCACAGTAACCCCATGCACTACAAAAAAAATACACATCCGACATTCTGGGCCGAACGAATTTCTTCTGTCATGCTTATGACACTTTTATGTCGATAAATGTGACAAAACCTGGTATCATCATAGATGTGGTGGGCTCCTACTTCTATGACAAAAAATCATGACAAAAAATGTGCTTTTCGTCCTGGGTGGGCATGAGATTATTTGGGCCGTCCATGACAGAGAAAACCATGGTAGAAGCGAGGGCGAGGAAAATATCGGGGAGTTCCTGGTTACAGTGGGTCGTCGGGGGCCGAGCGATGCGCATTTCTCTCGTACATGTAGGCGCGGGGGTGCGAGGCGTCGGGCACTAACTGAACCCGAGCGATTGCACTGCAGGCTACGCATTACTGAACCCGAGCGATCGATCTCGATGGCTGTTAACTGAACCCGATCGAGCGGTTCCTTCGCTACTGCGGCTAACTGACGCAGATCGAACACTGCTGTCTCCTTCCTTTGATGAACAGTGAGCGTTGCTGGGGGTTTTGCATGAACGGTTCCCGGTGGGGGATTGGATGAACAGGACCCCGTGGTAGTAGAGGCCGTTGCCGCTGGATGAACAGTACCCCGATCGATCGAGCCAGTGGATGAACGGGACCCCGTGGAGGGCTGGATGAACAGGACGACCCCGTGGAGGGCTGGTTGAACAGTAGCCGGTGGAGGGTTGGATGAACAGTAGCCCGTGGAGGGGTGGTTGAACCGGACCCCGTGGAGAGGGCTGGTTGAACAGTAGCCGGTGGAGCAGCGGTGGAGGCTAGACGAACAGGAGCCCATGTATGAACAGTCGCAGGTGGAGGCTGGAGGAGGTCGACGGTGGATGAATAAGAGCCCGTGGAGGTAGTCGACAATGGATGAATAGTAGCCCGTGGAGGCAGTCGACGGTGGAGATGAACAGTATCCCGTGGAGTCCTGTTTTGCGGTACACCACACCCTTCCTGATGAACAGGACCCCCGTTTCGACCGTAGCGCTCCAACACAAATCCGTTTCCTCCGTTTTGCGGTTCGCTACACCCCTCCCGATCAACAGGACCCCATTTCGACCGTAGGAGGTCCGTTTCCTCTGTTTTGTGGTACACCAGACCCCTCCCAATGAACATGATCCCGTTTCTACCATGGTCGGTCGAACACAAGGCCATTTCCTCCGTTCTGCGGTACGCCAGGCGTCGTTTCCATCGGCTGTTCCATCCAAGCCGGTTGCCTCCCGATGAACAGCACGCATTTTGTTGCCTCGCGATGAACACGATGCATTCTTTTGCCTCCCCATGAACACGATGCCCACGCAGTTTCTCCGTTCCGACCCAGCCATGTACACGAGCCCTGGCCGTACGTATGCGCGAGTAGGCGTTCGAGACCCCACCCGTATGTACGTCTGTGGACATATTTTCTTTCTTGCACCCTGGCCGTTGTATGTATGTGTAGATGCTACGTGCGCGCCTCTACTACGACACGTGCGCGCCTCTACATCGACCAGTATGTACGTACACGTTCACGACCAGAATGAAAACGCTACGTACTCTTGGACCAGGTGGGTCCCGACTGTCAGGCACTTCCTTGCGTGCGAAGATGTAGCTGGTGGGTCCCAGAAGTCAAGGGGTGAATCATTTTTTTCGCCCGTAATATGGACGCACTTCCTTGCGTGCGAAGATGTAGCTGGTGGGTCTCAGCAGTCAGGGGGGAAACGTTTTTTTCATGAAATACGGTGGCCCGTCTAGTGGGTCCCTGCTGTCAGGTGGAGGAATCATTATTTTCCACGTGATAAGGAGGCACTTCCTAGCTGCGGCCGTGAACCCAGCTGTCAGCCTCTCCACGTACAGTAATCTTCCGATGGAAGTCGGTCGTTGACCACATTGACCATGCCGCGCCGAGAGCATCAAGGCGGCACTACTAGGAAAAGGCCTACTAGTGGCGCACTAGTTTTGGCTACTAATGGCGCACTACTGGTGCGCCACTAGTACTACGCCACTAGTATTATATACTAATGGCGCACCACTGGTGCGCCATTAGTATAGAGCAACATGCGCCATTAGTATGCCTCCCAGGGGGCCATATTTACCCATGTGCTTTGGCATACTAATGGCGCACTGTGGGGTGATGCGCCATTAGTATTAATATTAGGTTTTTTTACTTTTCTGATTTTTGCACAGGTTACAAAATATATTATTGGACAGAATATAGATAGCACCACACAGCAACAACAGATTCATCGAATACAATAGAAGATTAGTCTCCGAATACAATTCATCATATTAGTCTCCGAATTCAAAAGACCGAACAAAGATAGAACATTACAAGTCTCGAGACCGCGAGTAGCGAGTTTGTCTTCACATTACAAGTCGATATCGATCATCTAAACTACCATCACATAGAAGAGAGCTGCGGTCATCACGATGAGCATTATTGCAATGAAAGTGGTCTTCATCCGGTTCCTCCAACGCTCCCTCCTCTCTCCCGCTAGATAGCGGGCGTATCTAGATTCCGCCTCCGCCCTAGTGGTGTACCCTTTGTAACTGTTACCGCTAAAATGGTGAACCTGTCTCCGACACTCCTCCCAGTCGTCGTAGACTCCGGGAACCTTACCCTTGTACACGACAAAGGACGGCATCTCTATGCACAAGCCAAACAACAGACAATAGATAAGCAATATATAAGTATGCAACAAAAGGATCGGAAGAGAAAAGCAAGACATTAATAGCACGATTCATGGTCCTACTAATAAATAGCATCGATTGCATCTAAGTTGAACAACTCTCCAAACCAAAGAGACATACAAGTTCATTAATGTTTAATTACAACATGAACTAATCGATGTTTCAGAACTACACATAGCATCACTACTTTCGACTCGACTCATGGGACCGGAGCGTGGATGAAGTCGCCGTCTTTCATGATGGTCATGAAGTCGCGGGCGTTGTCAGCCTGGATTTGTAGTGTTGTGTCTATCTCACTGTTGGACGGTTGATTCTGAGGTAGAACTGCCCCGAGGTACGAAAGACATCTTGATGGATGATTTCTGCAAACTCCATTGGATGCGAAAGAATTCTTGTCTGAGGTCCGTCTCTGGATTGCCGCCAAGCTTGCGGCCCAATCTTTGACATTATTTGGTAGAAGAAGGTGATTATGGTCCCGTACGATCGCCCGCATGTGATGGAGGGCATAGTAGGCATCCTTCTGTCCGCAAGGCGGCTGCTTGACGCAGGGGAACGTCGTATTGTGGGTGAACACATGCCTTCCGTACCTACGAACTGGCCTCTTAAAGGTGCCTCCAGATGTGGCGTAGCCGAGGAGAGCATCATCAAGAATTTCTTGATATTTGTGTAGTCTATCTTGGAGTCACGGTCCGGGTCGAAATACGTGGCCATGGAATATTTCGGGCTTAAGAGGATGAGTGTGCAATGTGTGTCACTGAACAGAACACGGAATGTTAGGAAAAAAGAACGATCAAAATCTAAGAAATCATATGTTATGGGGCGGTGAGGGGATGACTTACTCGGGAAAGTAAGGCATGAGGAAGTTATCCTTATCTGGGTTTGCCATAATCACGCCTTTGAGGTGTGAACTCGCGACTTGACGGTCCCCAGCGCTGCCCAAGATCTTGGCACGCATGTAGAAGGGGTCGACTATCACGATGTCCGGGGTCTTGTCTCGAATGATCCGCATCTCCATACTCAGCGAAAACAGCCGAACGAAGGTGTAGTGCAGCGGATGAAGGTTAAACATAGCAAAGATGTCATCAAACCACAGGACGATCGTACCCCCAATGGTGCCATCCACAAAGCCCTTGCCCTCTGGCACCTTGGCCATGAAAACCGATATGCCACATCATTCTGGGAGAGACGCCGCTTCTCCAAAGAAAGAACACTGTCATGCAGACTCCGCATAGCACCGGTTGCAGCATTGAGCATATTTGTCGGTAGCATCGCCCTACCCGCCACATGCACCCTCCTCGAGATATCCTTAGGTGAAGGTGGCTCGTCCTGAGCACGGATCGCATTTCGGTGCGGCTGGCTCGCACCAGCGCCCTTGTTAGTCTTTCGTTTCCGTCCCTTCTTCTTGATCTGTTGTAATGGGACCGAGTTCTGCTCACAGACCTCCTTCTTGAGCGTGTTGGGGCTGATAATATTTCGAACCTCAGCTATCTGAGGCTCGGTGAAGGCGGGAGCTGGAGGCGTCTCCTGAGAACTGAACGCATGACGGCCTTTGTTGCAATTGGGTTTCTCCGCCGTACCAGCTAGATCGCGGTAGTCTTGGTTGGGTTCTTGAGAAAGAGGCCCGCAGAACTCGTCACCCTACACATGTTCGGTAAAGTACTTATCGACGTTGGTAAATGTACCATCGTCGTTGTCATCGTCGTCCGGATCCTGTGCCATATGCATGTCTGGATCCTGTGCCATAGGGATGTCCGGCATGTCCGGTAGCGTTGCGGCGTTCTTGCCATGGCTTGGCGCCGCACGATCGGGCAAGATTGTCCGTGGGTGGTGTCCCCGCCCCAAACGAATCCGCTCTTTGGCCAAAGCGAGGGCCAGCACGCAGGCGCTGAGGGTCATCTCATCATCTTCGTCAGCCCCAGCGGGTCGAATCAGAGGTAACAGCTCGTCGCAGCCTGGCAGCACCCGAACCAGTTCAACCCTATACACTGTGGGTGGCATCGGATTACCGTGGAACACGGAGTTGCCCGATTGAACGATTCTGCCCTTGGCGACATCGACCAACTTGCCGCCCGCGAAGTGCAGGAGAGTGCAAGGAACGTCGGCGGCGCCCTGCGAAAACATGTTGGGCGTCAGGCATGCCCAGTCAAAGGCAAGGAGATGAAGTCATCGGCCGAGAGGCTTAGTTACCGTGATACCGTCGAGCTCGGCTAATGTCGAGGCACCGCCAACGGCGGGCGTGCAACTGACGGAGGGGCCGCTTGCTGGCGAGGTGCCGCCGCGTACACCCGGTGCATTAGGCTCCAATGCCCGTGCCGCACCGGAGACACGAATACCGCCTCCGCCGGAGACACCAATGGCGCTACCGCTGCTACAGCGAAGTTGTCGGCCGTGAATCTAGGAACCGGGGGAGGCCCCTGTTGGCCGCCCGCAATCCACGTCGTCAGCCCATGAATCAACGTAGGCACCATGGCGGTGAGCGTCGTTCCCAGTTGTTGTTGCACTTGCTCTTGGACAATCTCCGGAATCCGCACCACTTGTGCCTTGAGTGCTTCAACCTCGCGCGACTGGCTTTCCGAGCTGGTCTTTTTCTCCTTTCGCCCACCAGCGGTATAGTATGACGACCATTTTATGGACAAGCCTTTTCCGGCCACACGACCAGCTGACGACGGCCATCGAGCTTATCCTTGTTTTTCATTATGTTCAACGCCCTATTTAAAGGGGTGTCGAAAGGGGAGCTCTGAGACGACCCCGCGCTACTGCTTTCAGTGTCCTGCGGAAGGAACGTGAACCATTTAGAAATATTGGGGATTAATTAGAATGCAACCATATGGAGCTAATTACGCGGGGTGTATTCCTTACCAGAACAAGCTCAAGCGCCCTGGTCTTCGGATCTGTGGTAAGCTCCTTTGTTATCGGGTCCTCCTTGTACCAGGCCCTGAGAAAGTTCCTGGTCTACTTGTCACGGTATTTCTCGAAGCGGGGCGGTAGGCCTTGCTCGGCACGCTCCGCGTCCTCCTTGTCCCATATAGGCTCCGCCACTCTGTAACCGCCAGGACCGACTTGGTGGATCCCTAAGTTCAACTGCCGCATTTCTTTCCCCCACTGACTTGATTCGGAGGTTGCGCTGCTCTTGCACTTGATCTTGAACTCCTTGTAGTCATCTTCGATGATCAAAGGATATTTCGCCTTAATCTTCTCATAACTATCACCTTTTTCAATCATTGCCTTCACCGTGCTTCTCCAAGTAGACAGGGCCGTGCTCATCCTCGTGAGGGCGGAACTGTTCACTTTATTCCCTAAGAGGCGTGTGTTTGCAAAGTCAGAGGGGAACTTGTATCGTTCGTGCAGCTTCGTGAAGAGGAGGTTGTGCAAATTCCCTCGGTCCTTATGCCTTAGGTTCTCGGTGTTGATCGAGACGGTGCTCCGGAGAATGCACCCGAGCTGAACCGAGTACACCTTGACTACTTCTTTGGGCTTCGTCGGATGCCCGTCAGAGTTCACATCAGTAAATTCCTCCTTGATGGTGCCGAGCACGCTCGGGTGCTGGTCCTTCTATTGCCTCTTCGATTGGCTGCCATCTGTGCGTGCGCCGCCATCATCAGTGGTGGCATCCTTGGCGGCACCATCAGTGGTGTCATCCCTGACGCCACTAGGGGTTGTGTAGTCAGGATCGGTGTCTTCCGCGGCGTCCTCATAGAGGTGAGGTTCTTCCTCCATCTCCTGGGACAGCTCCCAGAATTGCTTGCCTCCTGAACCGCCGACCTCATCGTTGTGGGCCATGTATCGCTCTAAATAGGAAAAAAGTTAGGTCAAAAAGTTGGTTATTGTCAAGGAACAAGATCATGGTCTCATCATTTAGGGTTTGTCGACACCGAGGCATCCTAAAAGCTAAGCTTTTATCATTTAGGGTTTGTCGACGCCGAGGCACCCTAAAAGCCTAAGCGTACATCATTTACGTTCTCATCGACACTGAGGCACCCTAAAAGCCAAGGTTTATCATTTAGGGTTTGTCGACTCTAAGTTGGGCCTAATCACTTGGCTCTATTGCCACCTATGGTTTAATGCAGCAAGAATAAAGGGGCAGTTGATCCTACTTAATTAAGTACTAAGATACCCGGCCCATGCATTAGTAGGAAGTACCCCATATGTCCGATTTTTAGCAAAATCATGCTAAAATTCACGGAAAATTTTAGCATGACCTTTGCTGAAAATAGGACATATGGAGTACCCGAATTTGCCGGAACGGAAGTTAATCGACATTCCGGCAAACTCAAGGGCCACTTGGGGTACCTGCAAAATCATCACGACACGAAGGTCGGAGACAAAACCCAGCAAACTAGCACCACAATATGCCTCTACTTTCGTATGGATGAAAAGGCCACAGACCATATGGTCCTCTGCTTTCATATGGACAAAAATCAGCTCAACTTATGTGAGCTTCCATTCCAGATCTAATTGTTCACCCAACAAAAAATCATCATTAGTTTAGCAAAGCACATAACAATAATGTTAAGCTACTGGAAATTCCAAAACAGTAAAGTTTCAATTTAAGTTACTGCAATCTGGCTTTGTATCTGCACTTTTGTGGTGATGCAGAGACCATCTCGGCATCAACAAAATTCAGTAAAATTCAGTGCATCAACTCCGTGTACTCGAGTACTCTTTACGTGAAGTACAAATTGCATCTAATCGGAAACAAAATTCAGTAAATTTCAGCAACTACTCCTAATGCAAACAAGATTCACCTAGCAAGGTTTATTTGACATGGAGTAGTTTATTTCATAGAGTAAACATTAGCACTATTTGACAGTAAAAGGTTTTAGCTAATTTGAATTAACTGAAAAGCTGGAGTACACTAGCAGTAAATCATTTTTATTGACAGTAAAATGTTCAAAGAAACAGAAATATCAGTACAATAGCTAGATTACACTATCAGTACACTAGCAGTAAAATGTTCATTTACTTTCAGTAAACAAATATTCAAGCATATTTGCTTATCCTACTCCTGCAGATCACCAAGCATCTTTTTTAATCCAGCTAATTAACTGAAACTTGCACTAAACTACTGCTGTCCCAAGACTATCGCAAGTGCCATACTACTCCAAGTGCTATACTATCGCAAGTGTTAAATTAATCGGAACACTAAGCTCCAAGATTACTGCACCAAGTCAAATTTAAACACCAAGATTGCTGAAAGCATCAGCAAGCTAACTGGAGTAGTTCAAGATACTGAATCTTGGTTTTAACTAAACAGTATTTATACTCCCCTTTCATTTAAATAGTCCAGTATATACACAGTCAAGTTGTTGGAGCAGCCATTTACCGAACACTAACTCTTACTCAAGTACATACACAGTCAAGTTGTTGGAGCAAGCTAACTGGAGTAGTTCAAGAACACTGACCTTCATTTAAAGCCTATGCATCATGGAATTTATACTGTATGGATCATGGCATTTTTTTGTCTATGGATCATGATCTATAGAACATTTTAGTCCATGTCATGAACCTAGCTATGAGTCTAGTTGCATCAATCAAGCTTTATGGTTAACTCCTTGGTGAAAAGAGTAGCAATTTAAAGCCTCGTACATGAGGGACAAAAGTTTAGAATTTTAGTCAAACTCCTACAGAAGAACCTGGGAGTAAACCAAAGCGACAACGGACCTCGCCCAGCCAGCCCTGGTATATATACATATATCATCACAAATTGACCAAAAGATATCTCAGGCCTGTCAAAATTACAGATTCTTCTGTAGGAGTTGTACTTGATTACAACATGTTCAACAATAGCAGAGCACATATGAGGTTCATCCCTAATCATGGACAACCAAATCGTCCATGAGCAAGAATTGATGAATGCAGAACAGAGAGGAGCACTCACTAGTCAAATAGATAGAAGGCAGTGACGGAATCCCTTCCCTTGGTGGCCAGGTGCGCCCTTCCTCCTCCTCCTCCTCCTCGAGCAGGACAAGGTCGCGTGAGCGGATCCTGCGATGGCAACAACATAGGGTCGATCATCAACAACTTTTGTTAAGTAGCTACAGTAGTTTCCTAGCCAAAATGATTTGAACCAAGCAACTCTGATTTCATTGTCAAAAGCAAAAGGACTAAGCATGTTTTTCTTAAAATAAATTTGAACAATATGATGCTCGTTTCCAAAGTTACCGGCAGTAGCCATACAAATTTGCGGCTTACCCTACTATTTGGTATTTTACAAACTTAAATGTGAGCATTTAAATGTAGCAAATCTTGGTCTGGATCCTGTTTCGGATCTTGCCCAAAGATTGAAGTATAATTGCAAAGCAAAATCCTACAGCCAAGCTTCTCCTGCCGAGGAGGGAGCACGGCGGGTGGGAATCTTGGGCTTTGGAGAGGGAGCGCCTGGGTGGCGGCAAGGTGGACGGTGGGAGGGGGAGCTTGGACTTGGGGCGGGGCTTAAGGCGGGAGGAGGGCGGAGGGAGGTGGAGGGCGCGGAAGGGGAGGGAGGAAGGGAATGGGGAGGAAGGGTGGAGAGGGAGGAAGGAGGAAGGAGGAGAGGTACTGCAGCGGTCGGTCGCCGGAGGGGTCGGGTCGGGTTGGGGTCGGGGTTGGCGGCGGGCGGCAAGGCCAAGGGATGGCTTGAGGTAGAAGGGGTTGGGGTCGGGTCGGCGGCGCGGGCGCGGCCAAGGGGTTGGGGTCGGGTCGGCGGGCGGTCGCCGGGCGATGGCGCTGGGGCGGAGGCGCACGTAGGGGCGGCGTCGTGGGTCGCCGGGCAGCGCTGGGGGGATTAGATCTGGCGAGAGGGAGAAGGGGTCGTGTGAGTTAGAGCTAGGGGGAAGATTACTAATGGTGCACCCCCGAGCGGTGCGCCATTAGAAATCTTTGTTTTAGATAGCAATGGCGCACCCCCTGGTGGTGCGCCGTTAGAAATCTTTTTTTAGATAGCAATGGCGCACCACCGAGCGGTGCGCCATTAGTATGTTTTTTTTTATTTTTTTTTGCTATTTTTTAATATTTTTTTATAAAAACAATAATATTTTTTAAAAAAAAACAGTAATAATGTTTTTATGAATATGAAAAAATATCATCAAATGGGGGTGCTTGGCGGCCGTGCTCGGCGGCGGTGGAGCGAGCCGGGGAGGGTGCGGGGTACTCGGCGGTGTGGAGCGGGCCGGGACGGTGGGGGGGTCGGCGGCGGGCGGTGGAGCGGGAGGGTGCAGGGTTGCTTGGCGGTGGAGGCGGGAGGGCGAGGGTGCTCGGCGGTGGAGCGGGCCGGGAGGGTGCGGGGTCGGCGGTGGAGCGGGGAGGTGCGGGGGTCGAGATCGAGATGGAGGGATAGCTATCGAGATGGAGGGGGATAGAGATCGAGATGGAGGGGGATCGAGATCGAGTGTCCTCATGAATATTCAATACTTTTTCATATTGAATATGAAAAAATATCATCAAATTTGAAAAAATATTCAGGAATTCAAAAAGTGCCCATGAAATTTTAAAATATTCATGATTTCAAAATTAAAGTGCCCATGAAATACAATCGAGAAATGAAGGCTACAATTTAAATACAATCGATCTTAGCTAGCTATCTGTTCACAATCTTCTTGCCCTTATTTTTCGTAAATGGAGTTCTTCTCTTGAACGGACGTCCTTTAGGTAGGGTGGTCATGCTTCTTCTTGTGGTGTATGCTGATACTTCGTCGCCGTCGTCATGTTCCATCTTCGGGTCGCCATACTTGTTGAAGTCTTGCTCATTGGCGACTCCATCCATTCCGACGATCTTCCTTTTGCCTCTCCTCACGACAACACGACTGGGCTTTGGCAGGTCGGTAATGAAGAAGCATTGGTCCACTTGGGAAGCCAGTACCCATGGCTCATTTTTAGCGGTGACGCTTATGCGCCATGTCTAGGATTTGGCTTCGGGTATAACCATGGTGGTGAAATACCGGTCTTCTTTTATGACGCTCTTGGCCCATCTGACACCGAACATTGGGACCTTCTCTCCAGTGTAGCTCAGCTCCCAGATTCCTCGATCCTTCCGTAGTATCTGTCCTTGTCGTTACCGGTGTGGTATTCCATCGTTACCCCGGAGTTCTGATAACCATCGCTCTTCATGTCCTTTGTCTCGGTGTAGAATGTGTAGCCGTTGATATCGTACGCCTCATACGTCATCAGGTTGTGCTCGGCGCCATGTGACAAGGCGAATATGAGTTGTTCTTCCGGAAGAATCCTCATGTAAAGGGTGCGACGAAGCTTACGCTTGAACCAACGCATGAAACATGAGTTGTGCTCTTTTATTATATCTCCGTCCCGCCCTCTGTTGGCCTCGGTCATTGTGCGTCTTCTCAATAAAGGTTTTGTGCTCTACCACCCAAGGATCGACTACGTCTATGTGTTGTAGTGCGACTAGGTTTGCTCTTTCAAAGTCGGCGAGTCAACCTCGAAGTCGACATGCATTTCATGGCGACCCTCACGGTGACCCCATCCAGCGAGCCCGCCGAGGTGCTGTTACGGGCAGACCAACGGGTTCTCGATGCCTAGATAATCGGTGCAAGAGGAGATGCACTCTTGGTCGAAAAGCCCCAGCTATGCTTCCCTCTGGACGTGACATGTTGCGAACGTATCCTTTGATGACACCATTCATCCTTTCGAATGGCATCATGCTGTGCAGGAACGTCAGCCCGAGTTGGATGATATCCTCCATGATATGGACCAGCAGATGCACCATAACATCGAAGAATGCGGGCGGGAAGTACATCTCAAGCTCGCATAGTATCACGACGATCTCTTCTTGTAGCCTTCTGAGTTGCCTCACGCCAACCGACTTCCGAGAGATGACGTCGAAAAAGTTGCATAGGCCAAATAGCATTTCACGGACGTGCGCGTCCATGATACCACGCATTGCAACTGGAAGTATTCATGGCTATCGACGCGTGACAGTCATGAGACTTCATCCCGGCTGAACTTCGCCGCTGGGTCTAGGTATCTCGCTTATCTTCCCAGCGTAACCATAAGGAACTTTTACTCCTACGAGGCAGGTGAAAACTGATCGATCTCCTCGACTTAGAGTGAAGCACGCGGAGGGTATTCATTTCGGTCTTCTTGGCCTTTTTGCCTTTGCGGCGACTTTCCGTGTCCTCCTTCGCCTCATCATCATCATCATCATTATTAGCGTGAAGCTCCTCCCCGATGCCCATTGATTTCGAGTTCGCCCTTGCTTTCGCCCATCTTTGGTCCTCTCTCGCATGTTGAGCAGGGTACCAAGCAGAATCTCGCACACGTTCTTCGTGATATGCATGACATCAAGGCTGTGAGGCACACGGTGGATCTTCCAAAGACGGCAAGTCCCGAAAACAGACCTCGCTTTTCCATACCTTCGCCAGCTGCTCTGGCGCTTTCGCTTCTTTTCCCGGCTCTGGCGCCTTTTGCTTCTTTCCGGTGGGCAATCTTTCCAATTTTCCAACAGCTCGTCTATTTCCTCGCCACTCCTCGTACGCCGCCGTCTTCAGGGTTCGGTTTTACCATCGAACAGATCCTTGCGTTTCCTCCATGGGTCATCGTCGCAAAGCCACCTTCGATGTCCCATGAACACGGTTTTTGAAGACCCGGGATCTCTATCTATCTGGCGATACGTTGTGTCATCCATGCACCTGACGCATCCAGAAAATCCATGGACCACCTGCCTCATGAGATATCCGTGAATCGAGATAGTCGTGGCACCGTCGTGAGCGGTCACGGCTCTCATAGGGAAATATTCTTTCTCTGCGGCGTCCCCACGTATTGGTTAGCGTTTTCTACAGCGTGTCTAGCTCCTCTTTCAGCAGCCCCAGACATGATTGATGTCGTTCCTGGTTGTTTCGGCCCTTCAATTAGCGTACTCATGTGAATGTACTTCCTCTTCATGCACAACCAGGGGGAAGGTTGTACATCCACACAAACACAGGCCAGGTGCTATGTGTGCTTCTCTGGCTGCCAAATAGATTGACTCCATCGGTGCTCGCGCCTAGCACGATGTTCCTTGGATCCTTCCAAAATTCTGGTTTTTCGAAGTTCAACGCTTGCCACTGGCTCCCATCCTTAGGGTGACTCAGCATCTTGTCTTTTTATTTATCTCCGGATCATTTGTGTCATCTTCTCGCTTCTTCTCCTCCCTATCCGCGTGCCAACGCAGTAGCTTTGCTACCTTAGGGTCCGTGAAATACCGCTGCAGACGAGGAGTGATCGGAAAGTACCACACCACTTTTCGAGGAGCTTTCTTCCTCTTCTTGTATCGAGTGACGCCGCACACCGGACATATGGTAGACTCTGTGTGCTCGTCCCGATAAATGATGCAATTGTTCAGGCACACATGGTATTTCACGTGCAGTAAATCTAGAGGACACACAATTTTCTTCGCCTCCTCGAAACTGGTCGGGCACTTGTTCCCCTTGGGAAGACGTTCGTGCCAGAATGACATGTTCTCGTCGGTCATTTTGTGTTTTACTTTCATCTCCAGAGCCATGAGCATTACTTTCTAGCGGGTATCCTCGGGCCTGCATCCTTCATACAATGGAGTAACCGCGTCTATCTCCAGTTGATCCAGCTTGGCTTTCTCTCGGGCGGCAGCTCTTGCGTTATCCGTCTGCTTGAGAAGCATCTCTTGAATATGAGGGTCCTGCACCCAGCCCATCGATGGTCCATCGCCGTCGCTCCGCAGCATCTTCATCTTCATGATCATGCCCTTCGCCTGCTCCGGCATCTTCCTCATCATCATGTCCTGCATCTTCTACATGATGATCAGGTACTGATCACCGCCGTGATCATGTCCTGGAGATTCTTCGTCTTCTCGCTCGCCCGAGCCGCGGTGGTTGTCTTGCTGCCCTTCCTCATTTCTTGCCCGGCCCCCATGGACGACTTCATAATCATCTTCATCACCTTGCCACCGATAGCCATCCATGAAACCAAGCAAGAGCAGGTGGTCCTGCACCTGCCCGGAATCCGGGTCCGCAATAAGGCTCTTCAGCTTGCATCTTCGACACGAACATCTTATCTTCGTCTCGTTCTTTTGAAGCATCTCGGCCTTCCCGGAGCTCAGAAACCTATTCACGATGCCTTCGATCATTGTGCGGACCATGGTCGCCTGCGGGGTAGAGAAAAACGATATATTAGTACCAAGAAAAAATTTGGCATGACTTTCCCTAAAAATAGGACCAAAAAGAATGCGTAGTGCCAAAATTCTCGCTGAAACGGAAATGAATCAACATTCCGGCAAAATATTGGCCGCATTTCAAATACCGGTACCTGCAAACACAAACATATATGCAACACCACAAACATATGCAACACCACGAACATACATAGATCTAGCTAGGCCATAAAAAGAGCATGTGCACGTTGTTGGAGGGAGAACAACATAAAGATAGCTTCCCCCTTACTTACCTATCAAAAACAAGGTAATTTAACCACTTAATTTGGATGAATCTATGGTGCAAATGAGGTGAGGAGGAGGAGGCAGCCGAGACAAGCTTGGAGGAGGAGGTGGAGAGAATGAAGTGGGGAAAGTGAGTGGGTAGGTGTGGTTATCCAAAATATCTTCTTGGTCCCAGGTTACTAATGGCGCACCACCTACAAATGCGCCATTAGTTACCCTGGTTACTAATGGCGCACCTGCTAGTGGTGCGCCATTAGTAGTTTTGCAAATATATATATATATATATATATATATATATATATATATATATATATACTAATGGCGCACCATGGCATAGTGCGCAATTACTAGTTTAAACTAGTAATGGCGCACTATGCCACGGTGCGCCATTAGTAGTTTTGCAAAAAAAGAATAAAAAAATATAGTAGTGGCGCACTATGTGGCTGGTGCGCCATTACTAGTTAGAAATAGTAATGGCGCACTGTGCCCTGTTGCCCCATTAGTATGTTTGGAAATATAATTGTTACTAGTGGCGCACCAAGTGTCTGGTGCGTCATTAGTGTCTTCCACACTAATGGCGCACCAGCACATGGTGCGCCACTGCTATATAGTAGTGGTGCACCACATGTCAGGTGCGCCATTAGTATCCATTTCATCTATAGCCCTTTTCCTGGTAGTGCGGTGGACGACAGTGAGGCCTAGGAAGGGGACGACGCGGAGCCGGGGAAGACGCCGAAGTGCATGCCCACACGGAGAGGAGTACGAGGGTTCACTGGTTCGGCTGCGGTGTGAGGCTGCCGTCGCCGCAGGGCCTCGCCAGCGGTGGGAGTGGTAGGGGGCAGTGAGGCCTTCGCGGCAGCACAGCCGGCCATGAGAGGCAGGAGCAGGCGACATGACAGGCGCTTCTTTGGGCGGCTGGAGCAAGAAGACCAGAGGTTGAAGAAGCTCCGCGGCAGTTGGAAGGACTTCGTACGGTCACTGGACCTAGAATCGTTCATATTGACTAAGTTGACATAGCCCTCCGTCCCCGTCAACTTAGTAGGCCCACAAGTCAGCCTCCCACTATGATGGTTCCCAGCTAGCAGGGGGAGTATTCATTTTTTTTGTGCGTAATAAGGAGGCACTTCCTTGCGTGCGAAGATATAGCTGGTGGGTCCGACCTGTCATCAGGGGGGGAACATTTTTTTGTGAAATACAGAGGCCCTTCCGGTGGGTCCCAGATGTCAGGTGGAGGAATCATTATTTTGCACGTAATAAGGAGGCATTTCCTTGTGTGAGGCCGTTGACCCAGCTGTCAGCCTCTCCACGCATAGTCCACGTCCGATGGATGTCGTTCATTGACCATATTGACCACGCTGCGCCGAGAGTACCTGGGCGGTGGACGACGGCGAGGCTTAGGAAGGGGACGACGCGGAGCCGGGAAGAAGCGGCAGTGGATGCCCATGCGGAGAGGAGTATGAGGTTTCACTTGTTCGGGTGCGGTATGAGGCTGCCGTCGCCGCAGAATAACCGGGGGTGTGGGCGAGTGGAGGGATGGCCTGGCCTGCGGTGGGAGTAGTAGGGAGCCGTGAGGCCTCTGCGGCAGCACAGCCGGCCACGCGAGGTAGGAGCAGGCGGCACGACCGGTGCTGCTTTGGGCGGCTGGAGCAAGAAGACCAGAGGTTGAAGAAGCACGACGGCCTTTGGATGGACATCGTACGGTCACTGCAGCTAGAATCGTTTATAATGACTAAGTTAACAAAGTCCTTGGTACGCCTCAACTTAATAGGACCACAAGTAAGCCTCTGAAACGTTGCACCCCAGATGTCAGGGGGAGGAATCATTTTTTGGGCAGCTGAACCTAGAACATCCGAGATTGAAGAAGAAGCACGACATCCATTGGACGGACATCTAACGGCCACTGCTGCTAGAACTATGTGTTGACTATAAGTTGACAAAGCCTTGCATACGCGTTAACTTACTTTCTTAGGGGATGCGTCAACTTAGTAGGCCCACAAGTGTGTGGCAGAGAACTTATAGCCCATTTGTGATTTGTAAGAATGTACAACCCATTTTTGAATTCTAATGGAATTTACTACAACCCATTTTTTTAGGGGATACTACAGCCCATTTACAGTTTGTTAGAAGTACTGCCCATTTTCTAGCAAGGACAAGGATTAATAATTTCAACCAACCATTCAAAATAGAATTCAAAAAAAATCCCAGATTTTGATGGGACGCGAAATAATTTTATCCCAAAATTTCTAGTCAGATTAAATACAATTTTAATATAAATTTGTATTACGTAAAAATCCAACAAAACATTGCGCGCGCAAAAATTAATGGAATTAAAATTTTCAAAATCCAAAAATAATATTTTATAAACTAATTACATGTTTGGTGCATACTTTTATAGTTACTGCCCGGTTTTTATAATTACATCCCATTTAATATTTATTAAAGCCCATCTTCCTGTTTAGCCTAATGCATCCCTCCTAGGAAAGATTTGCAGCCTAGCGGGGCGGTGAATAATAAGTTGACCTTGCGTGGGTATTCCTCAAAAAAAGTATAGTTGGGCTAGCCATTTTCAGCTTGAAAAAAAATAATATCTGGGCTGGATATCTGGCCCGGGCTAGACGGTCCACAGCCTGCCCAGTTAATACCATGCTCTCCTCTGAACAACAACGAAAACATCGCTCAAGAAAAACTCTGCAGTGCTCACACCTCAAAAACACAAATACTGCTCGAGCTGCTTGGTCCGAGCAGTCGGCCGCTCCTTGTGCAATTCCCTCGTTTATAGACAACATAGGTTGACAATGGTGTGGGACCGTGATGTCAGGAAACCAGGAGGAAGCAAAAAAAATATAGTTGTACATAATAAGGAGGCACTTGCGTACGTACGGCTATGGACCTAGTGGGTCCCTACTATCATCCAGTCAAAATAAAGTCATCTCCTGAATCCTTGAATTCGTTGACCATGTTAAAATGTTCGGCACCACCGCGAGCGCAACAACTCGAAGGATGACGGAGAGGGCCTCGCGGGCCCTATGGATGGTCTGATGCAGCCTCCGCTACTCATTCAGGAAGCCAGGATCATCAGACACCTATGAACACCTTCGAGATACTGAGACGACATGAAACGGTAAGGCCGCGCTTGGGAGCTCTGGTTTATTTCACACCTATATTAAGATATAAGTGTAATGAAACCGAGGGCCCGAGGTCTGTAAGTAAAACCGGCGAGTTACACGTGTAATTTGAGAGACTAGTGTATATTTTACTAGTCGAAATCGACCAACCAAGCGCTTCGCCCGAGACCATCTGCTTTTATTTACAAGCATCAGTTTTACAAGCGGTTTTGGTTGGAAAACGATGATCCAATCACGGCCTAAGATGATGAGTTGGTCGGAAGATCATATGGTTTCACCTCTAACCTACCGAGTTGTTGTATAGGTATGAATGAAACATAAGACATTGAACTTCTTAAGCACAGAAACAACAGAAGAGGATGATCTTCTTAACATGCAAATCACGGGCATTAGATCAACATGCAAAACAATGGGCATTAGATCAACATGCAAAACATATGAAGCATTATTCTTAGGAGGCATGGTGAACAGCTCGTGATGCCGCATGCCACCGCATTCCAAGCTCAACTTCGCAATCAAACTCACAAGGCATGGCATTACATAAAAAACTTTCAGAACAAACTCTTAAAATACCTTACATAAGTCAACATTCATGTGACTATGCATCTCAGTAGAGTAAATATTTACTTCTGAACTGAAGACAGGAATAGGAAAAAACAATCGATGTTGCTCACAACAAAGGGCGTCCCACTCAAAAATATCAAATGCATGTCTTCTGGCTAACATCAATGAGCAAAAATTGACAAGGTTTTCCAATTCCAATATATTAAACTAATTTCTTCTTGCTAACATCAATGATTAAACTTTGATAAGCTTTTCCCATTCAAAATATGTAATGCCTATAATTGTAGAACAGGCAGGCTTTGTCATCAGTTTATCATCTGATAGTCCGGTGGCTCAAGGTGACGAAGAATGATTAGAGAACCATTCGATGTATTGTGCATGATGAAGTATTATGGAGGACATGAACCATCTAAACATTTTGTGCAGTTCCGCTAAAATCAAGCTGGGCATCCCTGTGGATTTTGTATTTATATGCTGCCAGAAAACAAAGACACATCAGCACACACATGAATATTGGCCCCAGTGTCAACTCACCAATCGGTGGACTAACAAACTGAAAGTACGTTAAACTTATTACCATACCCAGATGCCCCATCATTGTTGCTTAGAGTGACATTGACAAACTTGGAGTCCTGTCCTGGCTTCTTGGTACTTGTTTGGTCACTTGTTTGCCCAATGTTCCTCCAAACTACAAGTAAAGCGACCATGTCTCTTTTTGTCTTTCTTTTTTCCTTCTTAATGGTCGACGCTGGCAGCTCCATTCAAACATATAGTCCAGTGGCTCAAGCTGACGATGAATAATTAGAGAACCATTCGATGTATTGTGCATGATGAAGTGTTCCGGAGGACACAAACCATCTGAACATTTTGTGCAGTTCCACTAAGATCAAGCTGAGCATCCATGTGGATTTAGTATTTATATGCTGCAAGAAAACAAAGACACATCAGCACACACATGAATATTGGCCCCAGTGTCAACACACCAATCAGTGGGCTAACAAACTGAAAGTGCGGTAAACAGATTACCATACCCAGATGCCCATCATTGTTGCTTAGAATGACATTGACAGATTTGGAGTCCTGTCCTGGCTTCTTGTACTTGTTTGGGCACTTTTTGCCCAGTGCACTCCATGTGTTGTAGAGTTTCCTATGCTCTCTACAGACTAGTCATGTCACCAGCGTCTACTAATACTCTGTAAAGCTTCTCGATCATTCCTTGTGTAATGTAACGCAAATAGAGACTGCTTCTTTCTGCATAGTGGTAAAACCAACTGGACCCACTAATGCAACAGTTTGCCTTAGACACATTGGCTCCTTTTGTGCAGTTCAACTAAAATCAAAGTCGAAATAAAGCCGAGCTTTAATTTTGATATCCCTCTAAGAAACAATCGGTATAAGGGAAAATTACTGAGAAATAACTGTTGATGACTTGTACTCCCAGAAGAAAAACATCTACTGATCTACCTTATCTTAATGGGAAACAAAGCAAGAGAGTAGCAATTCTCAATCAGTGTGATTCATTCATATTAACTAAGACATTATCTCAACAAGGCCTTGTTTCAACATGTATAAAGAACGACAAAGCAGAAAAGTACCATTCCTATAACAATGCGACTGATTCATTTTGCTGAGACATTATCTTAACAATACCTTGGTTAAACATGTAGAAAGAACTAGAAAGCAGGATAGTACCATTGGTAAAACACTGTAAATGATATATAATAACAGACACATTATCTGAACAATACATTTCTTAAACATATACTCCGGCCGATAACTATCAGAAATTGTACTCCCGCCGATACCTAACAAGTGTTGCAGTTTTGAACTAAGATTCAATAGTTAATTCTGAGGAAAGTCGGTACTGACCTTTCATGACGAAGATTTGAAACAAGTTGTGAGGAAGACCTAAAAGAGATCTCAACACATATATGGAAATCCGGTCTCCTTTTGTGCAGTTCCACCAAAATTAAGCGAAGCAAAATGTCGCAATAGCAACAAGTTGAATAGATATCCCTGTTTTAACAGAGGCAAAAAGGAATCAATTACTGGCCAATAATGGATGATCAAACATGCGGCCACAAAAATGGTAATCCTGCCAATCCCTAACAAGTGTTGCAGTTTTGAACTAAGATTCAGTAGTTAATTCTAAGAGTGGCATTGCTTAATTTTACCAGCGGCATTAGATTAAGAAAAAGCATAATCAGTTCCAGGGGAGAGTGGGCGCAACAACAACATGTGCTTCCATCTATTTATAAAGGGGTGATGTAGGGTTTGTTGTAACAAAGCAACAAGCATCATGTCTGGGTTGGTCCAATTTTTGTTCACTACTTAATGGGGAAAGACAGCAATACAATAGCTTCAATTCATCATTTATTTAAAACAGTACCAATACAAGTAGCACAACATCTCAAAGCACACTGCACAATCATGTGGATGAAGACATGTACTAACCTTTCATGACACGACCAACATAAAATACAAATCTACCAACACGAATAGGAAATGCAATCTCGTTTTGTGCAGTTGCACTGAAATCAAGCAAAGTTGCCGGTGTGCCATTTAAGTTTGCTATATCAACAAGTTTAATAGATATCCCTGTTTTAAGATGCAAAAAAGGAAACAATTACTGGCCAATAAAGGAGGATGAAACATGCGGCCACAAAAAAAAGCATCTACCTTATCTTGATGGAAAACAAAGTATAGGACAGTAGCATTTCTAGAACGGTTGCATTGATTCATAGTAAGAGAGAAATTCTCTTAAAACGGTTAAGTAGTTAATTCTGAGAGCAGCATTGCTTAATTTTACCAGCGGCATTAGATTAAGAAAAAGCATAAACATTTCCAGGGAGAGTGGGCGCAACAACAACATGTGCTTCCATCTACTTATAAACGGGGTGATGTAGAGTTTGTTGTAGCAAAGCAACAAGCATCATGTTTGGGTTGGTCCTATTTTTGTTCACTGCTTAATGGGAAAAGACAGAAATACAATAGCTTCAATTCATCATTTATTTAAAACAGTACCAATACAAGTAGCACAACATCTCAAAGCACACTGCACAATCATGTGGATGAAGACTTGTACTGACCTTTCATGAGACGACAAAGATAAAATACGAATTTGCCAACACGAACAGGAAATCCAATCTCGTTTTGTGCAATTGCACTGAAATCAAGCAAAGTCGCCGGTGTGACGTTTAAGTTTGCTATAGCAACAAGTTGAATAGATATCCCTGTTTTAATAGAGGCAAAAAGGAAACAATTAATGGCCAATAAAGGAGGATGAAACATGCGGCCACAAAAAGAAGCATCTACCTTATCTTGATGGAAAACAAAGTATAGGATAGCAGCATTTCTAAAACGGTTGCATTGATTCATATTAACAGAGAAGTTCTCTTAAAACACTTCAGTAGTTAATTCTAAGAGTGGCATTGCTTAATTTTACCAGCGGCATTAGATTGAGAAAAAGCGTAAACAGTTCCAGGGGAGAGTGGGCGCAACAACACCATGTGCTTCCATCTACTTATAAAGGGGGTGATGCAGAGTTTGTTGTAACAAAGCAACAGGCATCATGTCTGGGTTGGTACTATTTTTGTTCACTACTTAATGGGAAAAGACAACAATACAATAGCTTCAATTCAACATTTATTTAAAACAGTACCTTCACAAGTAGCACAGCATCAGAAAACACACTGCACGATCATGTGGATGAAGGCAAGTACCAACCTGTCATATCGCACAGAAGATCACCTACGAACCTGCCAACACAAACAGGAAATCCAATCTCGTTTTGTGCAGTTGCACTGAAACCAAGCAAAGTCGTCGGTGTGACATTTAAGTTTGCTATAGAAACAAGTTGAATAGATATCCCTGTTTTGATAGAGGCAAAAAAAGAAACAATTACTGGCCAATAAAGGAGGATGAAACAAACGGCGACAAAAAGAAGCATCTAACTTATCTTGATGGAAAACAAAGTAGGACAGTAGCATTTCTAAAACGGTTGCATTGATTCATATTAACAGAGACATTCTCTTAAAACAACATTTGTTAAGAATGTAATTTACTTTTATCAGTGGCATTGCTTCAATTTTCCAGCAACATTCTTAGATTAACAACAGCAAAATAGATGTATGGGACATGGGACATGGGACATGCGAGCACCATGTGTGTCCACACGTATAAATGGGTGATGCAGAGTATGTAGCCAAGCAGCATATCTGCGTTGGTCCTATTTGTTCTCTTTGAACCTTTTTCCTATGGGAGGGCAGCAAATCTAGTCCTGCACAAACTACCCGACCCCCTAGTTTCTTTCCCTTTTCAACAAAGAGATCGGTTCCTTACAGATGTGTGTACTGGGTTACCCCCTTTTTCCCTTTTCGACCAACCAAGCCGCTGGATAGCCAGTCTATGCTACCTTCCCTCCCTCCTTTCCTCATTGAACCACGTCCTAGATTCATGCTCCACCCCACTGCACCCTGCTTTCCTCTTTGAACCAACACCTATATTTGACTATAGAATCGAAAAAGATCCGCATGCAGCTAGAGTAATGACGGTTTCAAAGAAACTTATACCTTAGGGTCGTTGAGATGTGGCAAGGCGTGCGGCGGGAGGCCAGATCTGCCCACACTATGTATGGAGGAAGAAGGGGTTCGAGGCCCTCGAACACAGGCACTGGGTGAAAGAGAACAGCGCAGCCCGCAGTGGATTGCCTCCCTCGCCGAAGGTGATAGAGTGAACGCTGCATCTCCTCCCCTTCCCAGTACGACGGGATCCGGACGCCTCCTTCACCAGCAGTGAGGGGGAGAGAGAGAGAGACAGAGGCCACAACGCAGTCTTGTTTAGATCTGGTGAAGAGGGTGTGTCGATGTCAAAACCGGCGGATCTCGGGTAGCGGGTCCCGAACTATGCGTCTAAGGTGGATGGTAACAGGAGGCGGGGGACAGGATGTTTACCCAGGTTCAGGCCCTCTCGACGGAGGTAATACCCTACTTCCTGCTTGATTGATCTTGATGATATGAATATTACAAGAGTTGATCTACCACGAGATCATAGAGGCTAAACCCTAGAAGCTAGCCTATGGTATGATTGTCGTTGTCCTACGAACTAAACCCTCCGGTTTATATAGACACCGGAGGGGGCTAGGGTTACACAGAGTCGGTTACAAGGGAGGAGATCTACATATCCGTATTGCCAAGCTTGCCTTCCACGAAAAGGAGAGTCCCATCCGGACACGGGACGGAGTCTTCAATCTTGTATCTTCATAGTCCAACAGTCCAGCCAAAGGATATAGTCCGGCTGTCCGTAGACCCCCTAATCCAAGACTCCCTTAGTAGCCCCTGAACCAGGCTTCAATGACGATGAGTCCGGCACGCAGATTTGTCTTCGGCATTGCAAGGCGGATTCTTCCTCCGAATACTCCATAGAAGATCTTGAACACGAGGATAGTGTCCGGCTCTGCAAAACAAATTCCACATACCACTGTAGAGAGAATAATATTTCCACACATCTAATCCGCTGACACATTTGACAGCATGACATCATACCACGACCTGGTCATTATTCAAACCGTTTTTCGCATTCATTATGCAAAGCAAGCATGTGAAGGAAACTTTCCTTTTACTTACCCGAGTTCGGATCTCTCCAGGAGCGTTCGTAGATCTTCCCCGCAGTGTGCTGGATGCCGCGGAGTTTTACCGAGCTGAGGAGGGGAGCTCGACGGAAAAGTTGTTCTGGTCTCAGTATACTGGGACCAAACACCCAATGCCCTTGAGCGACTAGCTGAAGCAGCTGGTCGAGCTTCACAAGGTGGCCGAACAGGCCATGAAGGGTCTTGTAGTCCGGATATGGCCTGGTTATCCCCTGCCTAACAGCTACTTTGGTCTGGTGAGGCGGCTTCTGGATGCCTGCCCACGGCTTGAAGTCATCAAGCGGTCCGTCTGCATCGAAGGTGCGCGCAGGGATTTTGCCCGGGCGAAGGTGCACTGGGCGAAGCTGGACGCCGTGAAGCTGGTAAAGGAGAGGCCGCCGGAGGGCAAGGAGCATCGCCGCCCCGAAATGTATTATGACAGTGTCCTCAAGGGTCCCCGCCTTGTGGCGGAGGAATGTGCTAGAGATGTAATTTTTGAATGAACATGCTCATGTGATCCTGTCATGTGAAACGAGTTCATTTGCGCTATGCAACACTCTTTGAAGTTAAAATATTACCTTCTGTGCGGCTGTGTCAGGACCCCGATTCCAAGTCACATCGACCTAGCCGGTAACACCTCATATCACTTTGCGGCCTCACGCACGGTATTCCCACGGGTGTCGCCTTACCATGGCCCGGGACCGTTTGCGCCTTTTGGCTCACGTATATGATAGTGTTGCTAGCATCCACATGACAAAGAACCCGGGCCGACATGGCTAGTCGTGAACCCAAAGCGGCACTAACCCATGGGGACAGGCATACATGAATCACATCGAGCATGTCGGTCATCAACGTATGAATTCGGGCTGTAGCACTGGCTAACAGGACTCCGGTATCCCGGCTGTAGCAGCTAGGCAGGACTCGAATATCACCGTGTGACATTTCCCGAAGGGATGTATATAGGAACGAAGTGAAACACATGCCGCCAGTCAAGTGTCCAAGCAGTAGTGCTTTGGGCTAGCAGGACTCCGGTGAACCGGGCTGTAGCGGACTACTATCGCCGTAAGCACGAGACTACATTTCCCCATATGAGAGGCTGCCAAGGATAAACAACTAGTTTGTCGGATCCCACTCATACCAAGCATTTCAATCATACACGCAATATGCCCGATATGAGTACATACAACAAGGCATCACAACAAAACTCTACAACTCAAAGTACTTTATTTAAGAGGCCAGAGGAGCCATACATAACATATCCATACAGATAGGGGTCACATGACCCAACACTCAAGTCATACAAACATACAAGCACATGCGGAAGCAAACTAGTCTGAGTACAGACTCTAGAAAGAAAGAAAGCTTGTTGAAGCCCTTCTATCTGAAGTGGCCCTTCACAAACCTTGGATCACCACCTGGGTGGCTAGTTCACTCGTCGATGTCAAGGTCTACATAAAACCCATCGGAGGGGGCAGTGTTGTTGTCTGAAAAACATTAATTAAGAAAACATGAGTACGGAGGTACTCAAAGCAAGTCTTACCACGTAATCCTATCATACATGCACATTCTCAAGAAGGTGGTGGAGTTATTTGCAGCAAGCCAGCTTTGACTCTTGGCTAAGCTATCCTACATGACACCACTTGAAAAGCATTTGTCGTACACGAGTCCACTAATCACCATCACAATACTCCATCGTGGATCCTCTCTCATCAACCCACGAGAGGGCCATCCGCGGCACTCACACTTATCTTGAGGCTTTTAGTAGTATCCATTTACTTGTCTATGAACTGATATAGGCAACCCAGAAGTCCTTCTCCGTGGACACGACTATTCGAATAGATCATATTAACCTGTAGGGTGTACTTCTTCACACACGCTCACCACTTACCGCCGTTTACACGACATGTACTCGGCAACCTTCAAGCGGAAGCCCAACGTGGGTGTCGGCCATAGCCTACCTAAACACTCAAGTCCCTAGTCCAGTTTATCGCCTATTCAGGTTCCATCCGCAGGGAGTCCGCCGAGGTTTCCCATACGGCCCCGAACGATGTGTGCAGGGTTCCCAAGATACCAAACGGCACTTTTACACCGGGCCACGTGCCTACCGCAACACAACCCACCCCTAAGGTCGGTGTTGCGTATGCCCCAAAGATGCTACAAACACGAAACTACTTGCAACTCCCTTGACCGAGAACAAGGGTGGTTAAGAAGCCGAGAGGGTCCATTGGTTTCGGGCCCAATGCGTGGTAGTAACGGTTTCATGGATCACAAACACAGAACTCAGTTCTTAGGGACGGCTTCAATGAAACAACCCACCATGTACTCCTGCATGGCCTCTCATCGATACCTTTACCAAAACGTGTTCAACACTTTCACTCTCGAACCGACACAACCTTTCACTCCAGTTCGTCATCCCGATGAGCCAGACCTGACACAACTCTAAGCATAGCAAGCATAGCATGGTAGGAATCACAAACATGGCTCAATAAACTCCTACACATACTAGTGGGTTTCATCTAGTTACTGTGGCAATTACAGGTCATGCAAAGGAAGTGGGTTCAACTACCGCAAAGACACAACAGCTTTGAATCGCGTTGTCTTAATGCAAGAAACAAGAGCGAATGTAGAACATGGGTTTGTATCGGAATGATCAATGGGTTGCTTGCTCGATGTAGTGGTGGTAGGATATCGCCTTCGCACGGATATTCGGATTATCCTCGGAGGCAGAACCTATCACGAAAGACATACCGAAAATAAACACACATGGCAATATGCAACAATATGATGCATGCTATGACATGGCAATATGAATGTGTGTTGGCCTAATGCAAGCTGGAACAAAAGGATGAACTCATTTGAATCAAAGATTCAAATGTTAGCTCATTTAAAATAGCCCTAAAGGTGCATTATCTTAATCTGCTTAAACAGCAAGGTTAACTTGTTCTATCATGCATGAAACCTGTACCAATGGATAGAATGGATTTTTCTGATCACTTTCATATATAAATCTTTGCATTTGGAGTTACAGATTAATTTCTATGAATTTTGAAGTTTGAACTATATTCGAATTTCCTATAACAGAATAATTCCAAGAATTCATTTATCGCGTCGAGAATGCGCTGTGGTGATGTCATAGTCAACGGGGACGTCCAGGTCAAACCTGACTGGTGGGTCCCAGGTGTCAGTGTAATTAGTTTAGCTAAATATTAATTAAAACTAAACCTGATTAGTTAACAGGGCTGGGCCCCACCTATCATTGACTCAGGAGAGTCAACCAGGGCCCACACGTGGTCAAAGTCAGCGCTAGCTACACCGGCGTTTAGCCGCCGGCGAGCCAGACACGGCGGCGTGAGTGGATTTGGCCGTTTCGGCAACCAAATGAGCCGCAGAGGGTGTCTACGGGTGGCTGGGAGCAACCCACAGCTCTTGGTGGCATTGGTTGGGCTCGGGGCGGCCGGAATCGGCACCGGCGACGACCTAGGCGGCCGCCGGAGTTCGGGCGAAGGCGAACTCGGGCTACGGTGTGCGGTGAGGTGCGTGGAGTAGTGGGTTAGACCCTACGTGATGTGGTGAGTGCGTTAGACACCGAGGGGTGGCCGGTGGATGGCCGGGAGCACGTCGGCGACGAGCTCCGCGGCGGCGCCTGCGGGTGAGCTCCGTGCGGTCGCTACATAGCTCGGGAGCGAGGGAGGAAAGGAGGGGAAGCTAGCTAAGCTCACGGGGAACTCGAAGAAACACTCGGTGCGGTCGGGGACGGGCTGATGCGACGGCGGTGTTGAAGGGGATCTCCGGCGACGGTGGGATCGGGCGAGGTTGGTGTAGAGGCCTCGGGCTACGCGAGAGCTCGGGCTCGGCTAGCTCGACGAAGAGGAGGGCGGCGGAGCTCCTAGACATGACGGGGAGGAGCACGGACGACGGGGAGCGCGACTACGGCGACGGCGTGGCTGCGGTGGCGTCGGCCATGGCGTGGGAGCGCGAGGGGGAGGAGCTGGGGAGGAGGAGAGGTGTCTGAGGGTTCGGGGGGAGAGAATGGGAGCGTTTCGCATCGGTCGCTCGATGAGGGGAGCGGTGAGGCGGCGACCAGGTGCCTGGCATGCATGCGGTTCTCGCCGCCGAGCACCTGCTACTGGCCAAGCTAGCTTTCATTGGCCTTGGCAATTGGGCTGGGCCAGCAGGTGGGCCGGTTGGGAGGCGCCAGGTAAGTTTTTTTCCATTTTGTTTTCTTTTTCTATTTTCTGTAACTTTGTGGAATTTTAAAAAATACTTGAACAGCTCCAAAGTTCACCAAACTGCTCCTGGTCCTTAGTTGGAATATTTCCAACATGGAACATTTTTGTTTGGGAATATTTGGGCATTTGAAATGTTTTATATAATTTTAAATGCCCAAACTCAAATACTTATGATTTAATTCAAAGACCTTAGGATGACCTAGAAAATTGTGCACCACTTTTGGCAGAGGCTCTGAACCAAAGCAAAGGTGATGAGCATTTTAGAAGGGCATTTCAGGTTCATTGAAAATAATTTTAGTAAACCCTAGTTGGATTCAAAAGGGGTTCTGGGGGTTCTTTCTTCCCCATTTCAAATTTCAGATGAAAGTTAAACATGATGCACACACTAATGCATGGACTAGCTAGGATGTGGCAGGCTGTTTATAAAATCTGAGAGTTGGCCAGTCGTCGGCTTCAGCCCCCATGTAACTAGTACTGGGGTGTTCGGGATAAACCTGAGCACTCTTTATCCCAATTTTGGGTCCTTCGAGGGAGGTGTTCAGCACAACAAACCAGGCAATCAGACTATAAGGCTTTATCACTCTCACTTAGCCATAGAAATCTACAATTTTAAATTTAGGCGAAGCCCCTAGTATTCGGAAGGCCGAATTTGGGGCGCTATATACGCCTAAGTCGGGCAAGGCCGACTCCTCGCCCGAAGCAGAAAAAGTCTTTAAGGACTTAAGACCTCTCGAACAGCGACCAGCTCTCGCCTTATCATGACAATCAGTTTTTGGTTTTCTCTAGTGAGGTGATCATCCGGAAGAACCGGTACTCAATCGCAGTAGTTCTCCCAGCGCCTACCTTAGCCGATATAGCGGAACGTAAGGTACAAAAACATGGGAGCCGGGCAAACCCAACTATTGACCCAAGACATGATTCGGAGCTGATGCATATAATGCTATAAGTTCGGGGTGCCGCATTGTCGAAAGTGTTCGGACTTCTTACATCGTATTATGGGGTATACAAAAGCCCCTGGCGTACTGACCGTACCAGAATGTACGGGTGCAAGTTCTCGTAAATGAACATATAAGAAAGAAAAAAAGGATGGATAATGCAATAATAGACTAATGTTATGCATTGTTATTTAAATAATACGTCGAAGCGTACTGATACAAATAGTGCAATAAGCAAAATAATAGGACTATTTGACATATCCTATCCAAGGGCAAGCTGCGTATGGGTATTAAAAAACTGGTATGTCGATTATTATTAGAGACCACCTGGGGGTTCCCTTGTACGTCTTAGCTTCTTGCCTCCTTGGTTGTTCCTTCCCGTAATGTGTCCGGCAATCATATTGCCGGAAAGGGCTTCCAGAGAGTAAGGTCCTGAAAGAGAATAATGATAAAGGTATGCAGCCCCTAGGGCGGTTGAGCCGCATTGCGGGGCGTGCCCTGATCGTGCCCCCCGCCTATGCCCATGGTATTATTAGTGCCTAATTATGTACGCGCGGCACGGATTTCGTCGCTTGACTGGGACTAGGACGGGGGCCGAATTGCTAGGCGAGCTCTGAGCGTGCTAGGCGATCCTGTTGCAGATTACTCCGGACTCGCTTGACGGTGTCCAGGGGTTGTATCACCGAATTGGCGGTTTGCCTTAAAAGGCTGCTTTGTGCTTCTGATGCGAGGGCCGCAGTGTGCTCCTCCGTGCGGAGTGAGCGCTCTGTGTTTCCATTGACTGTTATGACCCCCCTAGGTCCTGGCATCTTGAGCTTGAGGTATGCGTAATGCGGTACCGCATTGAATTTTGCAAATGCGGTTCGCCCGAGAAGTGCGTGATAGCCACTGCGAAACGGGACAATATCGAAGATTAGCTCCTCGCTTCAGAAGTTGTCCGGAGATCCGAAGACCATTTCCAGTGTGATTGAGCCCGTGCAATGGGCCTCTACACTTGGGATGACACCCTTAAAGGTGGTTTTGGTGGGTTTGATCCTCGAGGGATCTATACCCATTTTGCGCACTGTATCCTGATAGAGCTGGTTCAGGCTGCTACCTCCGTCCATAAGGACTCGAGTGAGGTGAAATCTGTCAATGATGGGGTCTAGGACCAATGCGGCGGATCAGCCATGACCGATACTAGTGGGGTGGTCCTTGCGATCAAAGGTGATCGGAAAAGAGGACCATGGGTTGAACTTTGGGGCGACAGGCTCCATCACATAGACGTCCCTTAGTGCATGCTTCCGTTCCCTCTTGGGAATGTGGGTTTCGTATATCATGTTCACCGTCTTCACTTGTGGGGGGAACCACTTCTGTCCTAACGTGTTCGTTGGCCGTGCTCCTCCTTGTCATCACTGTGCAGCCCCTTGTCCTTGTTTTCGGCATTTAACTTGACGGCCTACCTGAACACCCAGCATTCTCTGTTGGTGTCATTAGCTAGTTTATCGCGGGTGCCGTGGATTTGACAAGAGCGATCAAGTATGCGATCCAAACTGGACGGGCCCGGAGTACTTCTTTTGAATGGCTTTTTCCGCTGACCGGATCTAGAGCCTTTGAATCCGGCATTGACTGCCGTATCACCGACATCATCGCCGTTGTTGCGGCGCTTGTGTCTGTTATGACGTGGTCTGCCGTTTGCATCTTTAGTATCCGAAGTGCCCGGATTCCTTGATGTGTTGTTGCTGCGAGCCAGCCAGCTATCCTCGCCCACGCAAAAGCGGGTCATGAGTGTCGTGAGGGCTGCCATAGACTTCGGCTTCTCCTGGCCGAGGTGCCGGGCGAGCCACTCATCACGGATGTTATGCTTGAACGCCGCTAAGGCCTCTGCATCTGGATAGTCGACAATTTGGTTTTTCTTAGTTAGGAACCGTGTCCAGAATTGCCTGGCCGATTCCCCTGGCTGCTGAGTTATATGGCTCAAGTCATCAGCATCCGGTGGTCGCACATAAGTGCCCTGGAAGTTGTCAAGGAATGCATCTTCCAAATCCTCCCAACTGCCGACGAAGTCTGCTGGCAAGCTATTCAGCCAGTGCCGAGCTTGTCCTTTGAGTTTTAGGGGGAGGTACTTGATGGCATGTAGATCATCACCGCGAGCCATGTGGATGTGGATGAGGAAATCCTCAATCCATACAGCGGGATTTGTTGTACCATCATACGATTCGATATTTACGGGTTTAAAACCCTCCGGGAATTCGTGATCCATGACTTCATCAGTGAAGCATAGGGGGTGTGCGGCGCCTCTGTGCCGGGCTATATCACGACGCAGTTCATATGAGTCTTGTCTGCTGTAGTCGGCCCGGCCGGATTTACCTTTAGTGTATCCGGCGTGACGGTCATCATCCCGCATTGCTGCGCGCCCCCATGACCCGTATATCGATCTTGCATGTTTTGCCTTATTTTCCAATATATCTCGCAGGTCTCGCATGTTGCCCCGGGCCTTGGTATTTTTGTTTGATTGGCAGCGGGGTGCGAGCTAGACTTCGGGCTGAAATGCCTCTCTATCTCGGCCACGAGGTGGCCGATCAGCCGCATCGTACGCTGGTGATGTAGGTTTCAATGCTTCCACTTCTAGTTGAGGTAGCAACGTGTGCTTTGGATAGCTCTTGGTTGGGCGTTCGAGTTCGTATTCCTCGGCCGCAAGGACTTCGGTCCATCTGTCTGCTAGCAAATCTTGATCAGCTCTAAGCTGTTGTTGCTTTTTCTTCAGGCTATTTGTCGTGGCTATAAGCCGGCGCTTCAAGCGCTCCTGCTCGATGGGATCCTCAGGCACGATAAATTCTTCGTCGCCGAGGCTCACCTCGTCTTCGGAGAGAGGCATGTAATTGTCATCCTCCGTTTCTCCATCTGCTGCCTGTTCTGGAGGGGTAGCTTGTTCACCCTCCCGCTCTAAATCATACTGGAGGGGATTGTTGTCGTCTTCAGCACTATCCGGAGTGTTATTATCTCTTGTGCCGGTATCACTGCTTTTGCTGTGGCGGGACTTAGAGCGGCGCCGCTGACGTCGATGCTTGGGTTGCTTCTTGGAGGGGTCATCCTCCGCTATCCTGTCGCCATTGCTTTATTTGGGGGTGTCAACCATGTATATATCATATGATGAGGTGGCGGTCCAGCACCATTTGGGCGGTGGTTCCTGTTTGTCTCCTGCATCGTCGTCCATACCGTCGATGTCTTCGGAGTCGAAGTCAAGCATGTCGGTTAAATCGTCGACAGTGGCTACTAAGTGGGTGGTGGGTGGGCAGCGAAATTCTTCGTCATCCGCATCCCATTCAAGTCGAACATAGTTCGGCAAAGGTTCTCCTGACAAGGAGAGAGACCTTAATGAATTTAGCACGTCGCTGAAAGGCGAGTGCTGAAAGATATCCGCGGACGTAAACTCCATGATCGGCGCCCAATCGGATTCGATAGGCACGGGCGCAGGCGGCTCGGAGACCGTGGCCGGAGACGAATCCAGTGGTTCGGCAACACGGCTCTCGTAAGGGGTGAAGTCAGTATCTGGCTCTATCGCCACTGAGAGTGCGGCCTCCGTGGCGGGGTCTATCCACCCGTCCTCAGATGGCGCAATTTTCTCGGATTGAGGGCCGGAGTAGTTGCAGGTGTTATCTTCCGAACACTGTCCGACGACAAAGCTAAATCATGCTCGTCGTGATCGTGCGGCGCACCTGGCATGGGCTCGATTCCGTCGAAGATCAAGTCTCCGCGGATGTCGGCAATGTAAGTCAAGTTTCCGAACCTGGCCTGGTGGCCAGGGGCGTAGCTCTCGATCTGCTCCAGATGGACAAGCGAATTGGCCCGCAGTGCGAAGCCGCCGAATACGAAGATCTGTCCCGGGAGGAAAACCTCACCCTGGACTGCATCGTTACCGATGATCGAAGGAGCCATCAAGCCTTATGGTGACGACACAGTGGAACTCTCAATGAAAGCACCAATGTCGGTGTCAAAACTGGCGGATCTCGGGTAGGGGGTCCCGAACTATGCGTCTAAGGCGGACGGTAACAGGAGGTGGGGGACACAATGTTTACCCAGGTTCGGGCCCTCTCGATGGAGGTAATACCCTACTTCCTGCTTAATTGATCTTGATGATATGAGTATTACAAGAGTTGATCTACCACGAGATCCTAGAGGCTCAACCCTAGAAGCTGGCCTATGGTATGATTGTTTTTGTCCTGCGGACTAAACCCTCCGGTTTATATAGACACCGGAGGGGGCTAGGGTTACACGGAGTCGGTTACAAGGGAGGAGATCTACATATCCGTATTGCCAAGCTTGCCTTCCACGCCAAGGAGAGTCCCATCCGAACACGGGACGAAGTCTTCAATCTTGTATCTTCATAGTCCAACAGTCCGGCCAAACGATATAGTCCGGTTGTCCGGAGACCCCCTAATCCAGGACTCCCTCAGTAGCCCTTGAACCAGGCTTCAATGAAGATGAGTCCGGCGCACAAATTTGTCTTCGGCATTGCAAGGCGGGTTCTTCCTCCGAATACTCCATAGAAGATCTTGAACACGAGGATAGTGTCTGGCTCTGTAAAACAAGTTCTACATAGCACCGTAGAGAGAATAATATTTCGACACATCTAATCCGCGGACACATTTGACAGCATGACATCATACCACGGCCCGGTCATTATTCGAACCGTTTTGCTCAACCAGCACTGCACATATCGCGAGGCGGTTTTCTTGGCACGTCTTGTCGAAGCAGAGATTGTGTCCCCTTGTCACGAGATTCTCATCAATACGGGTGTGGGTAACCCAACTGCGCCATCAAATACGGCGTTTGGGGAATAAGCGATTTTACCAGGTGAGTGGGGAGGCGCATCGCCTCCTCCGCCCTTATATAGGGACAAGGATTCACCCTTTTTACCCACGCCTTCTTCCCCGTTGCGTATCCATTCTTGCGCACTCGAGCTCCAACGCCCAAGTTCACGTCTTTCTCCTCAAACCACTCCAAGCATGTCCGGAGCAGGAGGCAAGTGGATGGTCTCCTCCATCACGGAGGAGAACATCACAAAGCTACGGGAGGACAGATATCTGGCCGCGGACATCGCACACCGGCTGCCAGATGCGGGGCAGATCCTCGCTACGCCCGAACCCCATGAGAGGGTGGTTTTCCTTACCCACTTTGTCTGCGCACTGGGATTTCCCCTCCACTCGTTAGTCCGCGGGCTCATGTTCTACTACGGGCTGGATTTTAACGATCTGGCCCATTTCATCCTCAACATCTCGGCGTTTATCGTCGTGTGCGAGGCCATCCTCCGCATCAGGCCCCACTTCGGCCTGTGGCTGAAGACCTTCAATGTTAAACCGAAGGTGGTGGTCGGCCAGCAAGCGGAGTGCGGAGGCGCCATGGTGGGCAAAATGCCTAATGTCACCTGGCTCGAAGGCTCCTATGTGGAGACCATAAAGGGGTGTCAATCGGGGTGGTTCTATATCACCGAGCCGCACGACACCAACTGGGTGGCGGCCCCCGAATTTCGATCCGGAATCCCCACGCGCCTCACCTCCTGGAAAGAGAAGGGCCTGTCCTGGGGTTCCCCGGTAGAGGTGATCGGACTCCAGACCTACATCAAGAACAAGATGAGCAAGAAAATCAAGCTCGTCAACATGGTCCAGGTCATGCTCTTCCTCCGGATCCTCCCGTGTCAACAACGGGTATTCAATTTGTGGGAGTTCGACCCAGCCAAGCACCAGACGCTGCGAGAGCTCTTCGACACGACACACAAAGACGTCTGGAAGGTGCTGTTCAAGGGCGCCGAGGTACCTCCTTCCCTTACCGAGGACCGCGGACTCAGCGCAAAGCGCCATGCCAATCCAGTAAGTTTTTACATCTCACAGGATATTTATTTGCCCCAGTTTAATCATGTGCGGGATCTATGCTTCCATGCCATTAACAGGACCGTGTAGAGACAGCGGAGCAGATCGATTGCCCAGCCCCCTGCCTGAAGATCCCGCAGACGCTCTCCTAATGGAGATGCTGGTTCCGGCGCCTTACGATGTGCCAGTGAAGAAGGCCAAGAAGAAGGCCACGGGGACCCGAAAAGGTCTTCGGCGCAGGGTTATATCGGACTCATCGTCCGATAACTCCAAAGTGCACTCCTTCCATGAAAACGGGGAGGAGGAAGAGGAAAGTTCTCCCCCCCTGCCGGGGGAGACAAGAAAAGGAAGGCCGCCCCAACCGGGGAGGCCGAAGGGTCCATGAAGGGAAGGACCCTCCTTCCGGACTGCTCCACAACGGCCGCCTACAGCGACGATGAGTGGTTACCCAGGGACAAGCCCCTGGCGAAGTCGTAAGTATCCGGGTACCATAGTAATTCATGGTATGTTTTATTGCACTGCTTCACCTTACGCCGAATATGATTATGCAGCCCGTCCCGAGCCTGTATCGACGTATCTTCGTCGGACGGTTCTTTGGACTCGTCGGATATGAATAGCGATTCACTTCCGAACGCCTCCACCCCTTGGCCTACGGACAACGTCGAGGTGTTGTCTCAAAAGGCACCGAGCCGAGGGGAGGTAGTCCTGGAGGCGCCTCGAGGCGACCTTCCGGACCCTGGGCGCAAAGGGAGCAAGACTCCCATGGGCCAAGTTCGGCCCCTAGCCGAACATTGCGCCGGAACTTCTGGTGGTTCCGGACTCCGGCAGGCGACCCCCGTTAAGAGGGGCAAGCCGCCCGTGCCGGTGACCTCTGTCCATCCAGAGGCACCGGACAACTTGCTGGAGGCACTTCGCGGCGCTTCCATCGATGAAGAGCACCGCACTATCATGTGTGCGGTGATCGAGAAGGTTCAGTCTGCCAAAAATGGACAAACTGAAGCTTGTGCCAGCCTCCTAACAGGCTTTCAGGTAAGTAATCAAAATATAGGAAAATATTACCGCACAGACAGTAGCCCCTGATGCTCTGATTGGCATTCGCGAAGAAAGGCAGAATAGAGGATCAAATAATGACTCCGGAGTCTAATCAGAATATGCCTATGTGCGTATGGAGGCTTCACTGCTGGCCGCTGCCGCACGTACAACAGAGGTCGCTGGACTGAAGCAGGACCTTGAGCTGTCCGAGGAAGAGCTCGGCCTGACCAAGAGGCAGCTCGAGGAGAGCAAAGGTAAGCAATACCTTGTCTATATATTAAAAAGAGATTTGGTTGTAAAATAATATCATGAATTTGCCAGGGGCCACGACCGAAGTGGCGACCCTGAAGAAGGCGCTGTCCGAGGCCGAAGACAAAGCGGCCAAGGAGCGCACTGAGCGAGAAACGCAAGAAGCCCAGGTAGGCGAGGTGCAGCAAGAGGTCGAGGCTCTCACCAAAAAACACGAGTCCTTGGAGCTTGACTCTAAGACGCGAGAGTCCGAAGCTATGGCGCCGAAAGCGCATTAAAACGCCAAGGTGAAGCCCACAAGGCCCTCCAGGAGATTGATGCGGTGAAGAAGATAGCAGCGGGTAAGGCATTCATTATGCAAAGCAAGCATGTGAAGGAAACTTTCCTTTTACTTACCCGAGTTCGGAGCTCTCCAGGAGTGTTCATAGATCTTCCCCGCAGTGTGCTGGATACCGCAGAGTTTTACCAAGCTGAGGAGGGGAGCTCGACGGAAAAGTTGTTCTGGTCTCAGTATACTGGGACCAAACACCCAATGCCCTTGAGCGACCAGTTGAAGCAACTGGTCGAGCTTCACAAGGCGGCCGAACAGGCCATGAAGGGTCTTGTAATCCGGATGTGGCCTGGTATCCCCTACTAACATCTACTTCGATCTGGTGAGGCGGCTTGTGGATGCCTGCCCACGGCTTGAAGTCATCAAGCGGTCCGTCTGCATAGAAGGTGCGCACAGGGCTTTTGCCAGGGCGAAGGTGCACTGGGCGAAGCTGGACGCCGTGAAGCTGGTGAAGGAGGGGCCACCGGAGGGCAAGGAGCATCGCCGCCCCAAAATGTATTATGACCGTGTCCTGAAGGGTTCCCGCCTTGTGGCGGAGGAATGTGCTAGAGATGTAATTTTTGAATGAATATGCTCATGTGTTCCTGTAATGTGAAACGAGTTCATTTGCACTATGCAACGCTTTTTGAATTTAAAATATTACCTTCTCTAAGGGCGTTTATAAAATCTGAGAGTTGGCCAGTCGTCAGCTTCTGCCCCCATGTAACTAGTACTGGGGTGTTCGGGATAAACCTGAGCACTCTTTATCCCATTTTTGGGTCCTTCGAGGGAGGTGTTCAGCACAACGAACCAGGCAATCGTACTATAAGGCTTTATCACTCTCACTTAGCCATAGAAGTCTACAATTTTTAATTTGGGCGAAGCCCCTACTATTCGGAAGGCTGAATTTGGGGCACTATATATGCCTAAGTCGGGCAAGGCCGACTCCTCGCCCGAAGCGGAATAAGTCTTTAAGGACTTAAGACCTCTCGAAAAGCGACCAGCTCTCGCCTTATCATGACAGTCAGTTTTCGGCTTTCTCTACTGAGGTGCTCGTCCGGAAGAATCGGGACACAATCGCAGTAGTTCTCCCAGCGCTACCTTAGCCGTTATAGTCCGGCTGTCCGGAGACCCCCTAATCCAGGACTCCCTCAGGGTGAAAGACAGTGAATATAACAAACCCTAGCAAAGGAAAGACGAGCCTCCAGCATGTATATATATATATATATATATATGTGGTGCAGCGAGAGTGTGGAGAGTGCAAACCCTAGCGAACAAGCGCTGAGGCTCCAGCTTATATAGTGTACCACATATACACTGTATTACGGACTAAGCTCCGGTGCCTTAATGATACGTCCATTTTGCATCATTCTTTTATATCGATATTTATTGCATTATGGGCTGTTATTACACGTTATGTCACAATACTTATGCCTATTCTCTCTTATTTTACAAGGTTTACATAAGGAGGGAGAATGCCGGCAGCTAGAATTATGGGCTCGAAAAGGAGCAAATATTAGAGACCTATTCTGCACAACTCCAAAAGTCCTGAAACTCCACGAAAGTAATTTTTGGAAATAATAAAAATATTGAGCGGAAGAAGTTCACGGAGGGGACCCACACAGCCACGAGGGTGGGGGCGCGCCCTACCCCCCGAGGCGCGCCCCCTGCCTCGTGGGCCCCCTGTTAGCTCTCTGATGGCCATCTTTTGCTATATGAGGTCTTTCGTCGAGGAAAACAAATCATAAGCAACCTTTTGGGACGAAACTCCGCCGCCACGAGGCGGAACCTTGGCGGAACCAATCTAGGGCTCCGGCAGAGCTGCTCATTGGGACACTTCCCTCCGGGAGGGGGAAATCATCACCATCGTCATCACCAACGCTCCTCTCATCGGGAGAGGGCATTCTCCATCAACATCTTCACCAGCACCATCTCCTCTCAAAACCCTAGTTCATCTCTTGTATCCAATTCTTGTCTCCAAGTTCGGGATTGGTACTAGTAGGTTGCTAGTAGTATTGATTACTCCTTGTAGTTGATGCTAGTTGGTTTATTTGGTGGAAGATCATATGTTCAGATCCTTTATGCATATTAATACCCCTCTGATTATGAACATGAATATGCTTTGTGAGTAGTTACGTTTGTTCACGAGGACATGGGAGAAGTCTTGCTATTAGTAGTCATGTGAATTTGGTATTCGCTCGATATTTTGATGAGATGTATGTTGTCTAGCCTCTAGTGGTGTTATGTGAACGCGTCGACTACATAACACTTCACCATTATTTGGGCCTAGAGGAAGGCATTGGGAAGTAATAAGTAGATGATGGGTTGCTAGAGTGACAGAAGCTTAAACCCTAGTTTATGCGTTGCTTCGTAAGGGGCTGATTTGGATCTATATGTTTCATGCTATGGTTAGGTTTACCTTAATACTTTTATTGTAGTTGCGGATGCTTGCAATAAAGGTTAATCATAAGTGGGACGCTTGTTCAAGTAAGAACAGCACCCAAGCACCGGTCCACCCACATATAAAATTATCAAAGTACCGAATGCGAATCATATGAACGTAATGAAAACTAGCTTGACGATATTCCCATGTGTCCTCAGGAGCGCTTTTCCTTATATAAGAGTTTGTCCAGGCTTGTCCATTGCTACAAAAAGGATTGGGCCACCTTGCTGCACTTTATTTACTTTTGTTACTTGTTGCTCATTACAAATTATCCTATCACAAAACTATCTGTTACCACTTATTTCAGTACTTGCAGAGAATACCTTGCTGAAAACCGCTTATCATTTCCTTCTGCTCCTCGTTGGGTTCGACACTCTTACTTATCGAAAGGACTACGATAGATCCCCTATAGTTGTGGTCATCAAGACTCTTTTCTGGCACCGTTTTCGGGGAGTGAAGCGCCTTTGGTAGGTGGAATTTGGTAAGGAAAATTTTATATAGTGTGCTGAAATTTACTACCACTTGTTACTATGGAAAGTAATCCTCTGAGGGGCTTGTTCGGGGTATCTTCACCCCGACCAGTAGAGCAAAGAATTTCTCCTCAACCTACTGAACCTACTTAAAATGAAAATGTTCCCTTTGAAGTTCCTTCGGGTATGTTAGAAAAACTGCTAGATGATCCTTTTACAGGAGATGGAACAAAGCATCATCTACTCTATGTGGATGAAGTTTGTGGATTATTTAAGCTTGCAGGTATACCCGATGATGTTGTTAAGAAGAAGGTCTTCCCTTTATCTTTGAAGGAAGATGCATCAACATGGTATAGGATATGTGATGATACGGGATCATGGAACTATAAACAAATGAAGTTGGAATTTCATCAAAAGTATTATCCTATGCATCTTGTTCATCGTGATCACAATTATATATAAATTTTTTGGCCTCGCGAAGGAGAAAGCATCGCTCAAGCTTGGGGGAGGCTTAAATCAATGTTATATTCATGCCCCAATCATGAGCTCTCAAGAGAAATAATTCTTCAAAAAAATTATGCTCGGCTTTCTCATAATAATCAATCCATGCTCGATACTTCTTGTACTGGCTCTTTTATGATGAAGACTATTGAATTCAAATGGAATTTATTGGATAGAATTAAATGCAACTCTGAAGATTGGGATCTCAAAGAAGGTAAGGAGTCAGGTATGACACCTAAGTTTGAAATGTGTTAAATCTTTTATGGATACCGATGTTTTCTGTAAATTTAGCACTAAATATGGACTTGACTCTGAGATAGTAGCTTCATTTTGTGAATCTTTTGCTACTTATGTTGATCTCCCCAAGGAGAAGTGGTTTAAATATCATCCTCCCATAGAAGTAAAAGTAGCTGCACCTTATAATGATCCTGTTGTTCCTACTTCTTATGTTGAGAAACCACCTTTCCCTGTTAGAATAAAGGATCATGCTAAAGCTTCAACTGTAGTTTGTAAAAGCAATATTAGAACTTATACACCTCCTGAGCAAGTCAAAGTTGAACCTAATATTGCTATTGTTAAAGATTTCTTTGTCGATAATATTGATGGGCATGTCATTCATTTCTCAAGGTGAAACCGCTAGAATTGCCAAACCTTGTGCTAAAGATAAACATAGACCTGTGGTAGGCGTGCCTGTTATTTCTGTTAAAATAGGAGATCATTGTTATCATGGCTTATGTGATATGGGTGCTAGTGCTAGTGTTATACCGCATACTTTATACGAAGAAATTAAGCATGAAACTGCACCTGCTGAGTCAGAAGGTATTGATGCTACAATTAAACTTGGCAATAAAGATACTATATCAGCAATGGGAATTGATAGAGATGTTGAAGTCTTGTGTGGGAGAACTAAATATCCTGCTGATTTTCTTGTTCTTGGTTCCCCACAAGATAGCTTTTGTCCCATTATATTTGGTACACCCTTCTTGAACACTGTCAATGCTAAGATAGACTGCGAAAAGAATGTTGTTACTATTGGTTTAGGTGATATGATTCATGAGTTTAATTTCTCTAAATTCAGTAGACAACACCGTGAAGAAGAATTGCCTAGTAAGGATGAAATTATTGGTCTTTCTTCTATTTCCGTACCTCCTAGCGATCCTTTAGAACAATATTTGCTAGACCATGAAAGTTGTCACATCCTAGCTAGTCCGTGCATTAGTGTGTGCATCATGTTTAACTTTCATTTGAAATTTGAAATGGGGAAGACAGAAACCCCAGAACCCCTTTTGAATCCAACTAGGGTTTACTAAAATTATTTTCAAAGAACCTGAAATGCCCTTCTAAAATGCCCATCACCTTTGCTTTGGTTCAGAGCCTCTGCCTAAAGTGGTGCACAATTTTCTAGGTCATCCCGAGGTTGTTGAATTAAATCATAATGTATTTGAGTTTGGGCATTTAAATTATATATAATATTTCAAATGCCCAAATATTCCCAAACTAAAATGTTTCATGTTGGAAATATTCCAACTAAGGACCAGGAGCAGTTTGGTGAATTTTGGAGATGTTCAAGTATTTTTAAAAATTCCACAAAGTTACAGAAAATAGAAAAAGAAAAACAGAAATGGAAAGCTTACCTGGCGCCACCCAACCGGCCCACTGCTGCCCAGCCGCCGCTGGCCAATGAGCCGCTTATTTGGCCAGCAGGCGGCAGTGTGCTTTCGGGCGGCGAGCACCGCATGCATGCCACGCACCTGGTCGCCGCCTCGCCGCTCCCCTCACCGAGCTGCAACGCGAAGCGCTCCCATTCTCTCCCCCCGAACCCCCAGACACCTCTCTTCCTCCCCAGCTCCTCCTCAAGGCCTCCCACGCCATGGCCGACGCCACTGCAGCCACGCTTGCCGCCAGTGGTCGCTCCCCGTCGTCCGTGCTCCTCCCCGTCGTGTCTAGGAGCTCCGCCGCCCTCCTCTTCGTCGAGCTAGCCGAGCCCCGAGCTCTCGCGTAGCTCGAGGCCTCTGCACCAACCTCGCCGACTCCACCGTCGCCGGAGATCCCCTTCGACGCCGCCGCCGCATCAGTCCGTCCCCGACCCCGCCGAGTGCTTCCACCTGACAGGGATGTCGAGTTCGTGATAGATCTTGTTCCCGGAACCGTTCCAATCTCTGGAAGACCTTATAAGATGGCACCCCTAGAACTAGCCGAACTTAAGAAACAACTTGATGAGTCCTTGCAAAAGGGTTTCATCCATCCTAGTTCATCTCCATGGGCTTGCCCCGTCCTCTTCGTCAAGAAGAAGGATGGAACGGATCGGATGGTTGTGGATTACCGACCTGTCAACTTGGTCACTATCAAGAACAAGTATCCGCTCCCGGGATCAACGATCCGTATGATCAGCTCATTGGATCCTCGATCTTTTCAAGATGGATTTGAGGTTGGGCTACCATCAAATCAAAATCAAGAACGGGGACATTCCTAAAACGGCCTTTGTTACTCGTTATGGCCCATACGAGTACACCGTCATGTCCTTCGGATTAACCAATGCTCCAGCCACCTTCTCTCGGTTAATGAACTCAATCTTCGTGGAGTATTTGGATAAATTCGTCGTGGTATACCTCGATGATATACCCATCTACTCCAAGAATGAGGAAGAACATGCCGAACATCTAAGGCTAGTATTGATGAAACTTCGAGAGCACCGCCTTTATGCCAAATTCTCTAAGTGTGAATTCTGGTTACCAGAAGTGACCTATCTAGGCCATGTAATCTCTGGCAAGGGCATTGCTGTCAATCCCGAAGCGAGTTCAAGCCGCCCTGATCGGACTCCACCGAATCGGTCAAGCAAGTTCGGAGTTTCCTTGGTTTAGCGAGCTATTGCCGCCGCTTCGTCGAGAATTTCTCTAAAGTTGCTAAACCTCTAACTGAACTCCTCAAGAAAGATAAGAAGTTCGAATAGACGCCACAGTGCGAGTTCAGTTTTCAGGAACTGAAAAGACGCCTGACATCTACTCCCGTACTTGTTCCACCAGATTTTTCTTAGGACTTTATTATCTATTGTGACGCCTCGCGACAAGGACTAGGTTGCATACTCATGCAAGATCGTCATGTGATTGCCTACGCTTCTCGACGATTTGCGTCCCACATGAGGATAACTATCCCACACACGATCTAGAGCTTGCAGCAAAGTGGTTCATGCACTCAAAACCTGGCGACACTACCTTTTTGGTAATCGTTCTTGAAATTTACATCGATCACCAAAGTCTGAAATACATCTTCACCCAACCGGATTTGAATCTCGTGCAAAGACGTTGGGTCGAGTTGATTACAGATTACGACTTAGGAATATCTTACACCCTGTGCAAAGCCAATGTCATGGCTGACGCACTAAGTCGCAAATCTTATTGTTACAATCTGATGTTACAACAAAGTCAACCATTTCTCCACGAGGAATTTCGTAAGCTTAATCTTCACATTGTTCCTCGAGGATTCCTTTCCACCCTGGTGGCGAAACCCAACCTTACGGATCGAATCATAGCTGCCCAGCAGTATGATAGAGGAATATCTCGGATCAAGGAGAACATTGCTAGTGGAGCTGCTAAGTGTTTCTCCATAGATGAACGAGGTGTTGTCTTCTTTGAGAACCGCTTGGTGCTTCCCAAGAAACAATAGCTACGGCAACTGATCCTTAAGGAAGCTCATGACTCTCCTCTCACCATTCATCCCGGTAGTACTAAAATGTATCAAGACCTACGCCAGAGGTTTTGGTGGACTAGGATGAAGAGAGAAATCGCTCAATACATTGCTAATCGCGACGCTTGTCGTCGAAAGTTAAAGCAGAGCATCAACGGCCTGCCGGGTACCCTTCAACCTTTGGCTATTCCCGAATGGAAATGGGATAAAATCGGTATGGATTTCATTACCGGGTTTCCAGGACCAAGAGAGGGAAAAATGCTATCTTCGTTGTCGCCGATCGTATTTCCAAAGTAGCCCACTTCCTACCCGCTCGTGAGAGTATAACCGCTAGCCGCCTAGCTGATTTGTACATCTCTCGAATAGTGTCTCTTCATGGTGTTCCATTGGAGATTAACTCAGACCGTGGAAGTCTCTTCACCTCTCGATTTTGGTAAAGTTTCCAAAATGCTATGGGAACTCTCTCTCCTTCAGCACCGCCTTCCATCCTCAATCAAGTGGTCAAGTAGAACGAGTCAATCAAATCCTAGAGGATATGCTTCGAGCTTCTGTCATCTCTTTCGGCATGAATTGGGAGAAATGCCTTCCATTCGCCGAGTTCGCTTATAACAATAGTTATCAAGCTAGCTTGGGCAAAGCTCCTTTCGAAGTTCTTTATGGACGGAAATGTCGAACGCCTCTTAACCGGTCGTAAACCGGGAGAGACAACTCTTTAGCCCGGATATGATCCAGAAGCGTAAGAGCAGGTTCGCGTTATTCGTGAGAAATTGAAAACAGCCCAATCTCGTCAAAAGAGCCAATATGACCGCAAGCATAAGCCTATGGCTTATGAAATCGGCGAGAAGGCTTACCTTCGGGTTACTCCTTTGAAGGGAACCCATCGATTCGGTATCAAAGGCAAGTTGCCTCCTCGTTACATTGGACCCTTTCGCATTCTTGCCAAACGAGGAGAAGTTGCTTACCAATTGGAACTACCTCTGCATCTTTCCACAGTCCATGATGTCTTCCACGTTTCCCAACTCAGGCGTTGCTTCTCGGATCCTATCCGTGGAGTGGACCACGAAACGCTTGATCTCCAAGATAACCTCACCTATCGAGAATATCCTGCTCAGATTCTTGATCAAACCGAGCGTACCACTCGACGCCGTAATATCAAGTTTCTAAAGGTTCAATGGTCAAACCATTCCGAGCAAGAAGCAACTTGGGAAAGGGAGGATTGTCTTCGACTTGAGTATCCCACCTTTTTCAAGAACGGATCCTAAATCTCGGACGAGATTCTTTTGAGTGGGGTGAGTTGTCACATCCTAGCTAGTCCGGTGCATTAGTGTAAAGTGCGTCATGTTTAACTTTCATTTGAAATTTGAAATGGGGAAGACAAACCCCGTAACCCCTTTTGAATCCAACTAGGGTTTACTAAAATTATTTTCAAAGAACCTGAAATGCCCTTCTAAAATGCTCATCACCTTTGCTTTGGTTCAGAGCCTCTGCCAAAAGTGGCGCACAATTTTCTAGGTCATCCTGAGGTTGTTGAATTAAATCATAAAGTATTTGAGTTTGGGCATTTAAATTATATATAATATTTCAAATGCCCACATATTCCCAAACTAAAATGTTTCATGTTGGAAATATTCCAACTAAGGACCAGGAGCAGTTTGGTGAATTTTGGAGATGTTCAAGTATTTTTAAAAATTCCACAAAGTTCTGAGAAAATAGAAAAAGAAAAACAGAAATGGAAAGCTTACTGGCGCCACCCAACCGGCCCACTCCGCTGCCCAGCCAAATGGGCCACGCTGAGCTGCTTATTTGGCCAGTAGTCGGCGGTGTGCTCATGACGAGCACCGCATGCATGCCACGCACCTGGTCGCCGCCTCGCCGCTCCCCTCACCGAGTTGCGACGCAAAGCGCTCCCATTCTCTCCCCCCGAACCCCCAGACACCTCTCTTCCTCCCCAGCTCCTCCCCTCAAGGCCTCCCCGCCATGGCCGACGCCACAAAGAGCCACGTCGCCAGAGTCGCGCTCCCCGTCGTCCGTGCTCCTCCCCGTCGTGTCTAGGAGCTCCGCCGCCCTCCTCTTCGTCGAGCTAGCCGAGCCCCGAGCTCTCGCGTAGCTCGAGGCCTCTGCACCAACCTCGCCGACTCCACCGTCGCCGGAGATCCCCTTCGACGCCGCCGCCAAGATCATCCGGCCCACGACCCGCCGAGTGCTTCCCGAGTGCCCGTGAGCTTAGCTATCTCCCCTCCTTTCCTTTCTTGCTCCCGAGCCGTAGAAGCGACCGTGACGGAGCTCAATCAAGACTTCGCCGCGGAGCTCGTCGCCGACGTGCTCCCGGCCATCCACCGGCCACCTCTCGGTGTCCATCATGCTCACCGCACCATGTAGCATCTAACCCACCACTCCACGCACCTCACCGCACACCGTAGCCCCGAGTTCGTCTTCGCGCGAACTCCGGCGGCCGCCTAGGTCGTCGCCGGCGCCGATTCCGGCCGCCCCGACCCCAACTAACACCACCAAGAGCTGCGGCTTGTTCCCAGCTATCCATAGACAACCTCCGCGGCTCATTTGGTTGCCGAAATGACCAAAACCACTTCCGCCGCCGCGTCTGGCTCGCCGGCGGCTAAATGCCGGTGTGGCCGACTCTGACTTTGATCATGGGTGGGCCCTGGTTGACTCTGTTGAGTCTATGACAGGTGGGGCCTAGCCCTGTTAACTAGTTAGGATTAGTTTTAATTAATATTTAGTTAAACTAATTGCACTGACATACGGGACCACCAGTCAGGTTTGACCTGGACATCTCCGTTGACCCTGACGTCATCCTGATGCATTACTGACGCAGTAAATGAATTACTGGATTTATTCTATTATAGGAAATTCCAGAATATAGTTCAAACTTCAAAAATTCATAGAAATTAATCTGTAACTCCAAATGCAAAGATTTATATATGAAAAATGATCAGAAAAATCCATTCTATCCATTGGTACAGGTTTCATGCATGATAGAACAAGTTAACCTTGCTGTTTAAGCAGATTAAGATAATGCACCTTTAGGGCTATTTTAAATGAGCTAACATTTGAATCTTTGGTTCAAATGAGTTCATCCCCTTTTGTTCCAGCTTGCATTAGGCCAACACACATTCATATTGCCATGTCATAGCATGCATCATATTGTTGCATATTGCCATGTGTGTTTATTTTCGGTATGTCTTTCGTGATAGGTTCTCGCCTTGAGGATAATCCTCAATATCCGTCAAGGGCAAGATCCTACCACCACTACATCATGCAAGCAACCCATTGATCATTCCGATACAAACCCATGTTCTCGCTTCGCTCTTGTTTATCGTGCATTAAGACAATGCGATTCAAACTGTTGTGTCATGCGGTAGTTGAACCCACTTCCTTTGCATGACCTGTCATTGCCACAGTAACTAGATGAAACCCACTATTATGTGTAGGAGTTGATTGAGCCATGTTTGTGATTCCTACCATGCTATGCTTGCTATGCTTAGAGTTGTGTCAGGTCTGGCTCATCGGGATGATGAACTGGAGTGAAAGGTTGTGTCGGGTTCGAGAGTGAAAGTGTTGAACACGCTTTTGGTAAAGGTATCGATGAGAGGCCATGTAGGAGTACATGGTGGGTTGTTTCATTGAAGCCGCCCCTAAGAACTGAGTTTTGTGTTTGTGATCCATGAAACAGCATTACTACCACGCATTGGGCCCGAAACCAATGGACCCTCTCGGCTTCTTAACCACCCTTGTTCTCGATCCGTGAGTTGCAAGTAGTTTCGTGTTTGTAGCATCTTTGGGGCCGCACGCAACGCTGACCTTAGGGGTGGGTTGTGTTGCGGTACGCACGTGGCCTGGTGTACCGAATGCCCGTTTGGTATCTCGGGAACCCTGCACACATCGTTCGGGGCCTTATGGGAAACCTCGGCCGGACTCCCTACGGATGGAACCTGAATAGGCGATAAACCTGGACTAGAGACTTGAGTGTTTAGGTAGGCTGTGGCCGACACCCACGTTGGGCTTCCGCTTGAAGGTTGCCGAGTACATGTCATGTAAACGGCGGTAAGTGGTGAGAGCGTGTGTGAAGAAGTACACCCCTGCAGGGTTAATATGATATATTCGAATAGCCGTGTCCACGGAGAAGGACTTCTGAGTTACCTATACAGTTCATAGACAAGTAAATGGATACTACTAAAAGCCTCAAGATAAGTGTGAGTGCCGCGGATGGCCCTCTCGTGGGTGACGAGAGAGGATCCACGGTGGAGTATTGTGATGGTGAATAGTGGACTCGTAAAGCGACAAATGCTTTTCAAGTGGTGTCAATGAGGATAGCTTAGCCAAGAGTCAAAGCTGGCTTGCTGCAAATAACTCCACCACCTTCTTGACAATGTGCATGTATGATAGGATTCATTGCTAGAAGACTTGGCCGAGTACCTCCGTACTCATGTTTGCTTAATTAATGTTTTCAGACGACAACACTGCCCCCTCCGATGGGTTTTATGTAGACCTTGACATCGACAAGTGAACTAGCCACCCAGGTGGTGATCCAAGGCTTGTGAAGGGCCACTTTGAGATAGAAGGGCTTCAACAAGCTTTCTCTCTTTTAGAGTCTCAGATTGCGAGACTAGTTTGCTTCCGCATGTGCTTGTATGTTTGTATGACTTGAGTGTTGGGTCATGTGACCCCTACCTAAATGGATATGTTATGTATGGATCCTCAGAGCCTCTTAAATAAAGTACTTTGAGTTGTAGAGTTTTGTTGTGATGCCATGATGTATGTACTCATATCGGGCATATTGCGTGTATGATTGAAATGCTTGGTATGAGTGGGATCCGACAAACTAGTTGTTTATCCTTGGCAGCCTCTCATATGGGGAAATGTAGTCTTGTGCTTACGAGCGATAGTAGTCCGCTACATGGCCGGTTCACCGAGTCCTGCTAGCCCAAAGACTATTGCTTGGACACCGACCGTCGGCATGTGTTTCACTTCGTTCCTATGTTTGTCCCTTCGGGAAATGTCACGCGGTGATATTCGAGTCCCGCCTAGCCTGCTACAGCCGGGATACCGGAGTCCTCATAGCCCAAAGGTGCTACAGACCTGAATTCATACGTTGATGACCGACATGCTCGATGTGATTCATGTATGCTGTCCCCATGGGTTAGCGCCCGCTTTGGGTTCACGACTAGCCATGTCGGCCCGGTTCTTTGTCATATGGATGCTAGCGACACTATCATATACGTGAGCCAAAAGGCGCAAACGGTCCCGGGCCATGGTAAGGCGACACCCGTGGGAATACCGTGCGTGAGGCCGCAAAGTGATATGAGGTGTTACCGGCTAGGTCGATGTGACTTAGAATCGGGGTCCTGACAAAAATGATATGTTTATGAATGAAAGAAGGGAAATAGATGAAGTATTCTTTAAGCAGGAACCTATTCTGAAACACAATTTGCCTGTTGAAATCCTAGGGGATCCTCCTCCACCCAAGGGTGATCCCGTGTTTGAGCTTAAACCGTTACCCGGTAATCTTAAATATGCTTATATTGATGAAAAGAAGATATATCCTGTTATTATTAGTGCTAACCTTTCAGAACATGAAGAAGAGAGACTATTGAAAACTCTGAAGAAGCACCGTGCTGCTATTGGATATACTCTTGATGATCTTAAGGGCATTAGTCCCACTCTATGTCAACATAAAAGAAATTTGGAAGAAGATGCCAAACCAGTCCGCGATCATCAACGAAGGCTTAATCCTAAAATCAAAGAAGTGGTAAGAAAAGAAATACTAAAGCTTCTGGAGGCAGGTATAATTTATCCCGTTGCTGATAGTCAGTGGGTAAGTCTTGTCCATTGTGTCCCTAAGAAGGGAGGTATTACTGTTGTTCCTAATGATAAAGATGAATTGATTCCGCAAAGAATTATTACAGGTAATAGGATGGTAATTGAATTCCGTAAATTAAATAAGGCTACTAAAAAGGATCATTACCCCTTACCTTTTATCGATCAAATGCTAGAAAGATTATGCAAACATGCACACTATTGCTTTCTAGATGGTTATTCTGGTTTCTCTCAAATACCTATGTCAGCTAATGATCAATCAAAGACTACGTTTACATGCCCTTTTGGTACTTTTGCTTATAGACGTATGCCTTTTGGTTTATGTAATGCACCTGCTACCTTTCAAAGATGCATGATGCCTATATTCTCTGACTTTTGTGAAAAGATTTGTTAGGTTTTCATGGACGACTTTTCCGTCTATGGATCCTCTTTTGATGATTGCTTGAGCAACCTTGATCGAGTTTTGCAGAGATGTGAAGAAACTAATCTTGTTTTGAATTGGGAAAAGTGCCACTTTATGGTTAATGAAGGCATTGTCTTGGGGCATAAAGTTTCTGAAAGAGGTATTGAAGTTGATAAAGCCAAGGTTGATGCTATTGAAAGATGCCATGTCCCAAGGACATCAAAGGTATAAGAAGTTTCCTTGGTCACCGGGTTTTTATAGGAGGTTCATTAAGGACTTCTCAAAATTTCGACCTCGACTAATTTATCAGAAAAAGATACACCATTTGTCTTTGATGATGATTGTGTAGAAGCATTTGAAATACTTAAGAAAGCATTGATCTCTACACCTATTGTTCAGCCACCTGATTGGAATTTACCCTTTGAAATTATGTGTGATGCTAGCGATTATGATGTAGGTGCTGTTCTAGGGCAAAGAGTTGATAAGAAATTAAATGTTATCCATTATGCTAGTAAGACTCTAGACAATGCTAAAAGAAATTATGCTACTACTGAAAAAGAATTCTTAGCAGTTGTATTTGCTTGTGATAAGTTCATACCTTATATTGTTGATTCTAAAGTAACTATTCACACTGATCATGCTGCTATTAAATATCTTATGGAGAAGAAATATGCTAAACTAGACTTATTAGATGGGTTCTCTTGCTACAAGAATTTGATTTCCATATTGTTGATAGAAAGGGAGCTGAGAACCCCGTTGCAGACAACTTGTCTAGGTTAGAAAATGTTCTTGATGACCCACTACGTATTGATGATAGCTTTCCTGATGAACAATTAAATGTCATAAATACTTCTCGTAGTAGTCCATGGTATGTTGATTATGCTAATTATATTGTTGCTAAATTCATACCACCTAGTTTCACATACCAGCAAAAGAAAAAGTTTTTCTATGATTTGAGACATTACTTTTGCGATGACCCACATCTTTATAAAGGAGTAGATGGTGTTATTAGACATTGTGTGCCTGAGCATGAACAGGAACAGATCCTACGTAAGTGCCACTCCAAAGCTTATGGAGGACACCATCTGGAGACGTAATCGCACATAAGGTATTGCAATCCGGTTTTTATTGGCCTACTCTCTTCAAGGATGCCAGTAAGTTTGTCTTGTATTGTGATGAATGTCAAAGAATTGGTAATATTAGTAGATGTCAAGCAATGCCTATGAATTATTCAATTGTTATTGAACCATTTGATGTTTGGGGCTTTGATTATATGGGACATTTTCCCGCCTCTAATGGATATACACATTTTTTAGTTGCTGTTGATTATGTTACTAAGTGGGTAGAAGCTATTCCAATTAGTAGTGCTGATCATAACACTTCTATTAACATGCTTAAAGAAGTTATTTTCCCGAGGTTTGGAGTCCCTAGATATTTAATGACTGATGGTGGTTCACATTTTATTCATGGTGCTTTCTGTAAAATGCTTGCTAAGTATGATTTTAATTATAGAATTGCATCTCCTTATCACCCACAGTCTAGTGGTCAAGTAGAATTGAGTAATAGAGAGCTCAAATTAATCTTGCAAAAGACTATCAATAGGTCTAGAAATAATTGGTCCAAAAAACCTGATGATGCATTATGGGCCTATAGAACTGCATATAAAAATCCTATGGGTATGTCTCCGTATAAAATGGTTTATGGAAAATCATGTCATTTACCTGTCGAACTAGAACATAAGGCATATTGGGCTATTAAAGAGCTCAACTATGATTTCAAACTTGCCGGTGAGAAGGAGTTATTTTATATTATCTCAATTGATGAATGGAGAACCCAAGCTGATGAAAATGCCAAGTTGTTTAAAGAAGAAGTTAAAAGATGGCATGATAAAAGGATACAAAAGCGTGAGTTTAACGTAGGTGATTATGTATTGCTATACAACTCTCGTTTAAGATTTTTTGCAGGAAAACTTCTCTCTAAATGGGAAGGCCCTTACGTTATCGAGGAGGTCTATTGTTCCAGTGCATAAAAATCAACACCTTCTAAGGCACAAATCCGAAGGTGGTGAACGGTCAAAGAATCAAACATTATATCTCAGGTAATCCCATAAATGTTGAAACCAATGTTATTGAAACCGTAACCCCGGAGGAATACATAAGGGACACTTTCCAGAATGTTTCAGACTCCGAAAAGGAATAGGTATGTGGTACGGTAAGTAAACCGACTCCAAAACAATTTTTAAGGCAATATTTCTCCGTTTTGGAATATTTTGAAAAATAGAAAAATAAGAAGCAGTCCGGGAAGGACACGAGGGCCCCACGAGGGTGGAGAGCACACCCCCTACCTCGTGGGCACCTCGTGTGCCTTCCGGACTCCGTTTTCTTGCACAATACGTATTTTGGTCGGTAAAAATTCATTATATATTCTCCCGAAGGTTTTGACTCGTGTATCACGCAATTATCCTCTGTTCTTGTTTCGAGCTGTTTTTCTGACAGAACTAGATTATCAATGACGTCCCCAAGTGCCTCCAAGGACAAGTTCTTCGAGAAGGTCATCAACCCTTACCTCGCGGAGGTGCTGCGACACCCTCAAACCATGGAGATGCGTGATGGGTTGCTACACATCTGTGATGCTGAGGGACCAAAGGGGACCGGAAGCGTGGAGGCGAGGCTCGAAGCAGTGGAGCAACAAGTTTTCAACTGCCAGGGGATGGTGGAATGTGGACTCAACTCCAACCACATGATGATCGCGGAGTTCACTAGCAACCACAAGTTGGATGCCGATAACATCGGGGAGGCCATCTTCAAGCTTCATGAGAAGATCGAGCACCTTCAAGCCCAAATCTATGACCTGCAAAACCAAAACTGTGATTATGAATATAGATTTAAAAGGATGAGTTTGGCTGCAGATTTGAGGATCCCAGAGACTCGATCATCCTTCTATGATGGTGAGCCTATGCCTTGGAAGATGGACGACAAGCCCGCATCATCAACAACACCTCCACCTTCTTCACCAACAACAAAGGAGACATAATCACATGGGTATGGGCACTCCCCTTGGCAACTGCCAAGCTTGGGGGAGGTGCCCCGGTATCATATCACCATCACACTCCTATCTTTACCATTTTTCTTAGTTCGATCCTATTAGTAGTATCTTGATCTAGTAGAATAAATTTTATGGCATGATCTAGTTTTGAGTTTTACTTTATGATCTCTCTACGTAATCGAGACCGTGAGCTATATATAATAAAGATTAGTGTTGAGTCAAGGGCTTGATTATCTTGCTATGATCTTGAGTGAATAAAACAAAAAATTAAAAAGAATAAAAAGGAAACAAATAGCTCATATTGATCCTATTGAGAGTAACGACTTCACATAGAAAGAGTATGATGATTAAAAGTTGTTGGGAGTTGGCAAACATAGCTTTTATCATCGTTGCAATTAATAGGAAGTAATAAGGAAAGAGAGATTTCACATATAAATATATTATCATTGACATCATTTATGATTGGGAGCACTCATTAAAATATGACATGCTAAAGAGTTGATGTTGGACAAGGAAGACAACGTAATGGGTTATGTTTTCTTATATCCGAGATAAAGTATGTTGTCATGGATCATCCAACATGTTGAGCTTGCCTTTCCCCTCATGCTAGCCAAATTCTTAGCACCAAGTAGAGATACTACTTGTGCTTCCAAAACCCTTAAACCAGTTTTGCCATGAGAGTCCACCATACCTACCTATGGATTGAGTAAGATCCTTCAAGTAAGTTGTCATCGGTGCAAAGCAATAAAAATTGCTCTCTAAATATGTATGACTTATTAGTGTGGGAGAAAATAAGCTTTATACGATCTTGTGATGTGGAAGAAATAAAAGCGACGGACTGCATAATAAAGGTTCATATCACAAGGAGCAATATAAAGTGACGTTCTTTCGCATTAAGATTTCGTGCATCCAACCCTAAAAGCGCATGGCAACCTCTGCTTCCCTCTGCAAAGGGCCTATCTGTTACTAATATCTTCTACCCTATGCAAGAGTCATGGTGATCTTCACCTTTCCTTTTTACATTTTATCCTTTGGCAAGAACAGGGTGTTGGAAAGATCCTAATAAATATATCTAATTGGATGTAGGGGAGCATGAGTTATCATTGTTGACATTACCCTTGAGGTAAAAGGTTGGGAGGCGAAACTATAAGCCCCTGTCTTTCTCTGTGTCCGATTGAAACTCCGTAACCACAAGTATTGCGTGAGTGTTAGCAATTATGAAAGACTAAATGATAGTTGAGTATGTGGACTCTCTAGAAAGCTCTGACATAGACTCTTTCTGATGTTATGATAAATTGCAATTGCTTCAATGACTGTGATTATAGTTTTTTAGTTCTCAATAAAGTTTTTGAGTCATACTTTTGCATTGTGAATAGATTATTACTTGAGCATAAGAAATCATATGACAATATCTATATATGTTGCTGTTATGAGAAAAATCATGATGCCTTCATGTCCATATTTTATTTTTATCGACACCTCTACCTCTAAACATGCGGACATATTTATCGTTATCGGCTTCCGCTTGAGGACAAGCGAGGTCTAAGCTTGGGGGAGTTGATACGTCCATTTTGCATCATGCTTTTATATCGAGATTTATTGCATTATGGGCTGTTATTACACGTTATGTCACAATACTTACGCCTATTCTCTCTTATTTTACAAGGTTTACATAAGGAGGGAGAATGCCGGTAGCTGGAATTCTGGGCTGGAGAAGGAGCAAATATTAGAGACCTATTCTGCACAACTCCAAAAGTCATGAAACTCCACGAAACTCATTTTTGGAAATAATTAAAAATATTGAGCGGAAGAAGTTCACTAGAGGGGGACCCACCTGGCCGCGAGGGTGGGGGCGCACCCTACCCCCCAGGGCGCGCCCCCTGCCTCGTGGGCCCCCTGTTGACTCTCCGATGGCCATCTTCTGCTATATCAGGTCTTTCGTCGAGGAAAAAAATCATAGGCAACCTTTCGGGACGAAACTCCGCCGCCACGAGGCGGAACCTTGGCGGAACCAATCTAGGGTTCCGGCAGAGCTGTTCTGCCGGGGACACTTCCCTCTGATGTGTCTCCAACGTATCTATAATTTTTGATTGCTCCATGCTATATTATCTACTATTTTAGGCAATATTGGGCTTTATTATCCACTTTTATATTACTTTTGGGACTAACCTATTAACCGGAGGCCCAGCCCAGATTTGCTGTTTTATGCCTATTTCAGTGTTTCGAAGAAAAGGATATCAGACGGAGTCGAAACAGAACGAAATCAACCGGAGAAGTTATATTTGGAAGGAAAGCAACCCAGGGAACTTGGAGTGCACGTCAGGGGAGATACGGGCTGCCCACAAGGGTGGGGGGCGCGCCCACCCCCATAGGGCGCGCCCCCTGCCTCGTGGGGCCCCCGTGGCTCCTCCGACGTACTTCTGGCTCCCATATATATCCACGTACCCTAAAAATTCCAGAATAGAAGATAGATTAGGAGTTCCACTGCCGCAAGCCTCTGTAGCCACCAAAAAACTCTCGGGAGCCCGTTACGGCACCCTGCCGGAGGGGGAACCCATCACAAGTGGCCATCTTCATCATCCCGACGCTCTCCATGACGAGGAGGGAGTAGTTCACCCTCGGGGCTGAGGGTATGTACCAGTAGCTATGTGTTTGATCTCTCTCTCTCTCTCGTTTTCTCGACTTCACACGATCTTGATGTATCGCGAGCTTTGCTATTATAGTTGGATCTTATGTTTCTTCTCCCCCTCTTCTCTCTTGTAATGGATTGAGTTTCCCCTTTGAAGTTATGTTATCGGATCGAGTCTTTAAAGATTTGAGAACACTTGATGTATGTCTTGCGTGGGATAACTATGGTGACAATGGGTTATTCTATTGATCCACTTGATGTATGTTTTGGTGATCAACTTGCGAGTTTCGTGACATTGGGAACCTATGCATAGGGGTTGGCACACGTTTTCGTCGTGATTCTCCGGTAGAAACTTTGGGGCACTCTTTGAAGTACTTTGTGTTGGTTGGATGAATCTGAGATTGTGTGATGCATATCGTATAATCATGCCCACGGATACTTGAGGTGACGTTGGAGTATCTAGGTGACGTTAGGGTTTTGGTTGATTTGTATCTTAAGGTGTTATTCTAGTACGAACTCTAGGGTTGTTTGTGACACTTATAGGAATAGCCCAACGGATTGATTGGAAAGAATAACTTTGAGGTGGTTCGTACCCTACCATAATCTCTAAGTTTGTTCTCCGCTATTAGTGGCTTTGGAGTGACTCTTTGTTGCATGTTGAGGGATTGTTATATGATCTATCTATGTTATTATTGTTGAGAGAACTTGCACTAGTGAAAGTATGAACCCTAGGCCTTGTTTCCTATCATTGCAATACCGTTTACGCTCACTTTTACCACTTGTTACCTTGCTGTTTTTATATTTTCAGATTACAAAAACCTTTATATACCATCCATATTGCACTTGTATCACCATCTCTTCGCCGAACTAGTGCACCTATACAATTTACCATTGTATTGGGTGTGTTGGGGACACAAGAGGCTTTCTGTTATTTGGTTGCAGGGTTGTTTGAGAGAGACCATCTTCATCCTATGCCTCCCACGGATTGATAAACCTTAGGTCATCCACTTGAGGGAAATTTGCTACTGTCCTACAAACCTGTGCACTTGCAGGCCCAACAACGTCTACAAGAAGAAGGTTGTGTAGTAGACATCAAGCTCTTTTCTGGCGCCGTTGTCGGGGAGGTTAGTGTTTGAAGGTATATCTTTAGATCTTGCAGTCAAATCTTTTTGTTTCTTGTTTTATCACTAGTTTAGTTTATAAAAGAAAATTACAAAAAAAATGGAATTAAGTTTGTTGTCGGGGAGGCTGATCGTACCCACGGACACCTATGGGGCCGGCGGACCAGGCCCCTTGTGGTTCGGAGGGGGGCGGAGATCGCACGAAGAGCGGATCGAGGCGATGCACACGAGCAGTTTACCCAGCTTCGGAGCTCTCCGGAGAGATAAAACTCCTACTGCTGCTTGTTTGATCTATTGTGTTCTTGCTAGGGAGCAATGCGAGCTACAAAACCTAGCGTGGGTGTATCTAGTCTCTGGTGGGTCGAATGAACCGAACCAGCCGAACCCCTTCTACGTTGCGCATGGGCCTCCTTTTATATGCTCAAGGGGTCTCCGACAGGTGGCAACATAGACGAGGGTACAAATGTAAAAACAGGAGTTGGTACACCTACTCGAACAGTGTACAGTGCAAAATACCTAACTCTGACGGCAAGGGACAAAAGCAATAAATGCCCGTTGTCGCCCTAACAAAGGCAACAGAGGCCGTCAGTGCGCCTCCGCCGCCACGATGGCAAGCTTGTCGCCGCCGCTTATCGCTGCTCTCCGCTGGCTGCACAGCCGCTCGACACGCGCCTATGGAACGGTCCCATGGCGACACGTCGCTGGATGAGCTGGAGCGGAGACGGAGAGAAGTTGCATGCCGCGGCAAGCGCCTTGCCGCGGCCGAATCCTTGTCGCGCCCGGAGGCTTGTCGCGCTCCGAGCCTTCCCGGCAAGCTCCTCTTGCCGGGGCCTTGTCTTCAGCGAGCCTTGAGTGGCCTTCCCGACAAGCTCCTCTTGTCGGGACCTTGTCTTCTTAATCAAATACTTTGTTCTTGAATGGCTCCAAGGAAGCCACGGAGGATCTTGGCGGTGACGAGGCAAGCCTTGCCGCTGGTGTCAGAATCGCCTGCTGCCAGTACGGGATACTAGGGTACCCTACTCTAGTACACCGACAGGAGCCCCCGGCTGGGCCGACACGGTGCCGAAGCGCTTGTCGGGCCAGGCCCGTAACTGCACGGACACGCGCGGCCTCGACCACGTCGCAACTCGCCCCGGACCCACCACGATCCCCACTAACGGCACGCACCGGACGTGGCGTCGTGCGAGAGATCGTGGGCGCGGTCGTGGGGGGGGGGGTTCTTTATTAGTATAAGCGGAACGTCCGCCCCCTCCTCCCCCTTATAAGCAAAGGAAACAGAGGCAGGCCGACCACCCCTGCCATTGTTGTCTTGTCAAGAAAACCACCGCCGCTCCCGTCTTCTTCTCCGGTGCGAAGAGAGCAGCGCCCCGCCCCCCCCCCTTTCGCCACAAGCACACTCACCGCCGTCGACCTCCTCCGCCCCCCTCGCCATGGCTCCGAAAGCTGATAAGGAGAAGGGTGGCAAGTCGGCCGAGGCGCAGCGGCTCACGGCGCTGCGCTAGCGAGGAGCGCCATCTTCCCCCGCAGCTCAGCGACGGGAGCTGCGGACGTCTTCTACCTTTTACGGTCGACGGAGACTCGTGCGCATCCGGCGCACGAGGGTGCTCCCGCCCGCCGCTGATTTGGCCCCAACAGGTACCCTTTCTTCGCCTTTTTCTTCTATTGCGGTCTTTGCCTCATTGCCCGAAGTTCTTTGCGACATAATGAACACCTTTAGCCTCCGCCTCCTTGATTTCACCCCAACGCCATCTTGACCATGGCAGTTTTCGCGCATTTGTGCGAAAACTTTGTCGGAGTCCACCCGAACGTGGCACTCTTCTGCCATTTCTTTGTTCCCCGCGTCGAGAGAGGAGAGCCACTTGCCGGGGGAATAGCCTGGGTCTCTAGGATCGGCAAGAAAGAGGCCTACCTAGAGGGGGAGTTCCGCAACAAGTGGGAGGAGTGGAGAGCCAACTGGTGCTGGGTCGTAGAGGAGAATCCGCAGCCCTTCACCGCCGTGCGCCAAATCCTATAGTGCGCGGCAGGGATTGGAGTAACTTGGCGCCGGAGGATGCGAAGCTGAAGATAGCCGTGACCCGAATCCTGCGCCTCAGGCTTGCCGGGCTGACCGTAGGCGCAGTTGGCGCAGACTTCATTCGCCGCCGCATCGCTCCCTTGCAGGAAAGGAGGAGGCCTGCTTGGGAGTTCCAAAATGCGGCGGGCATCATGAGGCTGCGCCCGGGCCTGAATTGGAACTTCACCGTCATGGAGCTGGACTCAGTGCTGCTCGAGCTGTTCAAGAACGACCCCAACCATCCAGAGTGGTTTAGGTTGCCGCAGGGTGTCGTCCTTTTGTGCAACAACTCGGCGCTCGATCGCATCCGCGCCATGATGCCACTGTGCGACTCCCACGGAATCGTCCCAACCTGGCAGGAGCCTCCCGACGAGGTCGTGCAACAATTCTTCGATGATTTGCAAGAAGTGTCGATCCGCGCCGATGAGCAGCAGAGGCTCACCCGCGACACCACCGACCAGGAGATGGCGCGGATTGCCACCAGGGTGGAGGAGGCGGCAGCAGCCACTGCCGCTGGAGCCTTCGGGTTCACTGTGGAGGAGGCGGACGCGGCGAAGGCGGCAAGCCTTGCCGAGCGAGGGAGGTCGCCCGGCGAGGACGAGCTTGTCGAGCCCGAGGCCGGGTCGAGTGGACCCGCCGAGGCGCTTCTTCCCCACCGCCAAGCGACTTGCCGCTGGTGAGCCCCTCGGCTCCGCCGAGGAGGCGTCTCCAGGGTTGGAGACGAGTCGGGCGACAGACCGCCCACAAGAAGCAGCAGCGACGCGCCCACCGCGGCAAGCGAGGTTGCCAAGGAGCGCCCCACACTACAGCGACAATCGGGCGGAGTCTTCTCGAGCCACCGCGACGCCTCCGCTTAAGCGGCCAAGAGAGCCCACTCCCCGCCTCATCGCACCGGAGGCGGGCCGGAGTTTGACTTCTCCGCGCTCAGCTCCGAGGAGGAAGGCGAAGAGTAAGCTTCTCGAGATTGTGTTTGTATTTCTTCAATTTTTATTGCTTCATCTTGAATCTGATTTGCTTCATTCCGGACTCTTTCCTTTTCAGGACGCTGGCCCAGAGAGCGGCGAAGAGGGCCAAGATCCCGACGGTCGTCGTTGAGGACGATTCTCCCGTGGCGACGGGGGACGCGTCCGAGACTCCCTTGCCGGACCCGGCAACCCTTCCTCTGAGCAGCCCCCAGCACAGCCCCCAGAGTAAGTGTGCAGTTTTCTTCTTACTATTAGGTGTGCAGGGGTGCTCCTTCTGCGTTGATTTCTGATAGTTTGCTTGCAGAGCGGAGCAGCCTCATCGAGGGCTCAAGCCGCCTCGAGACCACTCTGCTGCCACTACGCCGCCAAGGGAGGAATCTCCGACAAGGGAGCGCCCGACAAGGAGGCCACTCCGGCAAGGGAAGCCACCCGGCAAGGAGGCCACTCCGGCAAGGGGAGGCTACCCGGCAAGGGACGGCGCCAAAGGACCCTCCGGTGGTTGAGGTCATGGGCTGCGGATCCTGCAGGTGTAACTCCCTTACACGAAATTTTCCCTTTGGCTTGCTTTCTTTTGTTTCTCTTTTTGAACATTTGCTTGACTGCTCTTTCTTCGCCCGGACGCAGAGCCGATGGAGGTCGAGGCCGGGCGAGGGAGGAAGCGCTGGCAACACCGACGAGAGGCCATTGCCGAGGAAGAAGAGGTCGTCGTCGTGGAAGAGGAGGCCGTTGCCGACGAGCCTGTTGGCGAGGAGGCCACTGGCTGCCGACGCAGAGGCCGGGCGAGGGGTCAGCGATCAGACCGACGGCCCTGAGGTCGCAGGAGCGGCAAGCGCTACACCGACAGCCGACTTCCCCGGGCCGCGGGTGTCAGCTCCGAGGAGCCCCAGCCAGTGCCTACACGAAGGCCGTGGCGTCTTCATCAAGCTCCCCGAACCGAGCCTGTGGCGCCGGTCGAGGAGAGACCTTGACGGTGAGCTACTCGCCTCATTGGCTGACGCCGGTGGACGCGCCAAGTAGCAGAAGGGCGAAGTCACGAGGAGGAGTAGGCTGCTGAAGAAGGTTGTCCGCTCTACCGCACTCCGGCAGGCCAAGGGTTAGAGACCCGGAAGCCCTTGTCGCGAGGGCGGAGCGGACATGGAGAAGCGCCCGAGGAGCTCGGAGAGCCAACAAAGAAGCCCTCCGCGACGTGGGCGGAAGCGCTGGGGCAACTCAGAAGAGCGCACGGCCTTCATCCTTGAGAAGGCCGCGGTGATGAGGAGCAGCGGCTGGCTGCCGAGAAGCGCGCAAGCAGGAAGCGAGTTGGCGCAGCGGAAGGTCAACCTGGACAGCCATGAAGAGGACCTTGCCGCTGCGAGGAGTCGCTTGGCGGGCGCCAGAAGCCGAAGCGACGCTGCCGCAGCCGCCGAGGCCGCCAAGGAAGAGCTGAAGGCGAAGGTGGCATACCTGGAGGCCACCCTCAAGAAGAGCGGCGAAGAGCTTGCCGTGCTCAAACGTGAGCGCCGAGAAGGACGCTTACACCCTTTGGCGAGCTGCAGAGCCGTCTCGCTGATAGGGGCCAAGGAGCTCGACGCCGCCAAGGATTCCAAAGCGGATCTTGAGCTGAAGCTGACCACTCGACGCAGAGCGTTGGATGGCGCCCGAGAGCGGGAGGTGGGCTTGTTGGAGGCGATCAAGGCCAAGGAGGAGCTGCTAGCGAATGCTGCCTCCGCCCGTAACACCTTGAGGGAGAGCGTGGAGCACCGGGTGAAGGTCTCGTGGACACCGCCGCCGACATCCACAACGAGCTGATGGAGCTGGGGATGGCGGACCTTGCATACTCCTCCGACGAGCATCTCCAACCCAGCGCCAAGCTCAGCTTATTCTTCAAAGGCGTGGTGACAGGTCTCCGGCGACTCCGGGAAGAGGTCTCAAGCAGCTGGCCGAGGAATCGCGCCAGTTTGTGCAGGGCCCTCGAGAAGGTGTTGATGAAGGTGGCCTTCCGCAACCCGGCCTCAACCTTAACGGCGCCCTCGATCCTTGCCGTCCGACGCCAACGTGGAGGAGCTCAAAGCCCTTGTCGCACCCATTGTGGACAAGGTGAACAAGATCAAGCGGATCGAGGGCGACCGCAGAGACTAGGCCGCCAACTTTATCTTTCCCTTGTCGCCGCCGATCATGTTTAGAACACTTTGTTAGATCGGCGACAAGTTATTTTATAATATACTCTATCTTAGGCGATCAATGCAATGTTATTTCCTCTACTTGATTCTTTCCTTTGTACGCTTCGCCTTGCGATTTGGGGGACTTGTCGGTGCGGGCACTTTTGTCATGCGCTGAGTGCGGAACGTCAGCAGCCTGCTGGCGATGCCGCCTCCGACAAGCAACCTTGTCGCGACTAGCTGCAGCTCACTTAAGTTGTTGAGCGGACTCGAAACAAAGTAAGGGCGCGACTAGCCGCGAGTTGGTTCCTCTGCGCATTGTGTTCTCCATACAAAGTGCTATCGTTCGAGGAAGATAACTTAAAATTTTAAAAATTGATTGCTCAAACTTTGGCAACTTAGCTTTTCCGTCTCTTGCTTCCCGATGAGGTGAAACTTCCTCGAGCGGTGCCTGGTCCATAATATTATCTCCTCCTTCCCCCCTGGTTAACTTGTGCGCGAGGGGGCCTTCCTTTCTTTGATAAAAGAAAAGAAGAGGAAATAACGTTATGGAGCCCAAAGTGGCTCGATTCTCGCTTACGGGTGTGGTTGCTTGCACAAAGTGTTAGCCAAAACATGCAACAAAATGATGAAAGCATGAACTTGACAAGTTGTGCGCAACACATGAGCTTTACTGATGCACGGGGTCTGCGCCCGGCTTTGTACAAAGGATTACATGCAACAGCGGCAAGACTTGTACAAAGGTGGTTGTCGGAACAGGTTCCGACAACCGCGCCTTTATGGGTAAAACTTACGAAGATGCTCAATGTTCCAGGAGTTGCTCACCGAATGCCATCTTCGGTCTCAAGGCGGACAGCGCCAGCCTAGTGACTCGCTTTCACCCGATAAGGGCCTTCCCACTTCAAGGCGTCAACTTGTTTGAATTCTTGGCGGACTGAACGCCGAAGAACAAGGTCGCCTTCCTCGAGACTTGGCATTAACCCTGCGGCTATGGTAGCGACACGTAGCTTCTTTGGTAGCGGCGGCTTGCATGGCACGAAGACGATCCTCCTCAAGGAGCAGCGCGTCATCTTATCGCAGCTACTCTTGCTCAAGCTCATCATAAGCGAGCACTCGAGGCAATCCGTGTACGAGTTCCGTGGGGAGAACTGCCTCTGCTCCATAGACTAGAGCAAAGGGTGTCTGGCCGGTGGCTCGATTTGGCGTCGTCCTGATCGACCAAAGAACCACCGGTAGCTCCTCGATCCAGTTTCTTCCGCACTTGTGCAGCCTATTGAAAGTTCTGGTCTTGAGCCCGCGCAGCACTTCAGCATTTGCCCTCTCTGCTTGACCGTTGCTTCTCGGGTGAGCAGCAGAAGCAAAGCAGACCTTGGCGCCAAGGTCTTGGACGATCGCATGAAGGTGCGACTTCGTGAATTGTGTGCCGTTGTCGGTGATGATCCGGTTAGGGATTCAAAGCGGCAAACAATCGACTGAAGAACTTGATCGCCGACCGTGGTTGTCACCTTCCTCACCGCTTCCACTTCGGACCACTTTGTGAACTTGTCGATGGCGACGCATAAGTACTCAAAGCCCCGACAGCTTCGGGAAGGGGCCGAGGATGTCGAGCCCCTGTAACCGAAAATGGCCAGGATAAAGGGATCGCCACGGAGAGCTTGAGCTGGCTGGTGTATCTGTTTGGAATGGAACTGGCACGCTTCACACTTGGTTACTTGTGCAGTTGCATCTGGAGGGCTGTCGGCCAGAAGAAACCTTGCCGGAAAGCTTTGCCGGCAAGTGCTCTTGCGCCAATGTGGTGACCACATATGCCTCCATGTATCTCTCGCCAACAGCTTCGGCCCATCTTCCACAGGAATACACTTCAATTTCACACCGTTGAGTCTTCTTACATGCAAAGATGTCTGTCGACAAAAGTACGTACTTGACTGCCGGGCTACTCTTTCCGCTTTCTTCTTGCTCTTCGGAAGTTCTCTGTCAAGGAAATGGACAATCTGATGTGCCCATGCCGGAGCTTGTGGCTCGACAACAAGGACTAAAGGCACATTCGCTGCTGCGGGAACATCAGCTTCCGGCAAGAACCTCGCGTCCTGCCGGAGCTTGATGCTCCCGACAAGCTTGCCGGAGCAACACTTGTTGGGAACGCCTCGCTTCAACGAAACAAACCACAGGGCCTGCCGGAGCAGCATCGCTCCTCAAAGACTTGTTGGTGTTGATCTTGGGGACCTTTGCAACGACGGCTTCGGGAAGCTCTGTCGGAAAGTAGTCACCAGAGGCTAACTTCCTCTTCTTGCTTTGTCCAGTTGATGGTGTTACGGTTATCGAGTCAGCTTGAGCACAAAATCCCTGGTTCCATAGGTAACTTAAGCACAGCCGCACTTTGACAGCCGTCACAAGAATATCATTCTCGAGCTCTTGGAACATGTTCCATTTGCAGGCCGTCAAAGTGCTCTTCTAGCTTCCTCACTTCATCGACGTAGGCTTCCATCAGCGGACTCTGGTAATCCTTGTTCACTTGCCGGACGACAAGTTGCGAGTCACCCCGACAATAAGCTTCTTGATCCCAAGGTCCACTGCGATCCCGAGACCGCAAGCAAACCTTCATACTCTGCAGTATTGTTTGTCACTTGCTCCTTGGGAAAGTGCATCCGGACTACGCACTTGAGGTGTTCTCCGGCAGTGCGATAAGCAAGACGCCAAAGACCGGGCGCCTTTGCAGCGAGAAGGCACCATCAAAGTACATCAGCCACTCTTTGCTTGCTTCTTTGACGGGAATGCTCGCCTCGAATCTCTTCATCCGGGCGTTACGCCCATTACGCTATGAATTCTTCCAATGCTCGCTTTGGATAGTTGATGTGCTTTCAAACTTAAGACCAAAGCTTGACAGCTCCAAGGCCCACTCGACAATCCTGCCTGCCGCTTGGATTCTCGCAGATCCTCTTCAGCCGGAAAGCGAGTGACAACTGTGATCTCATGTGCTTGGAAGTAATGGCGCAGCTTTCTCGAGGCCATGAGGAGGCCGAAACGCAATTTCTGCACACCAGAGTACCTTGACCTAGCCCCCTGCAGGAGGGAACTGACAAAGTAGACTGGGCGCTGCACCATCCTTTTCTGCATATGTTCATGTGTCTGCGCGGACTCATCCTTGTCGGGACCAGAGCTTGTTGGCGAAGCCCCCTGCTTGTCGCTGGATGTGCTTGCCGTGGTTGCTGGCTCGTCATCCGCCTCCCTCTCCGCTACTAACGCAGCACTAACCACTTGATTGGTTGCCGCTATATATAGCAGCAACTTCTCTTGTGGCCTAGGTGTGACAAGTGTTGGAGTGGAGGACAGGTATCTCTTCAAGTCTGCAGCGCAGCCTCCGCTTTGGGAGTCCATTTCTTTGGACCTGCCTTTTTCAAAATCTTGAAAAACGGCAGGCGCTGCTCAGCAGACTCCAGAAATAAACCTCCCGAGAGCAGCCACGAACCGCAAGTCTTCGTACATCCTTGACGCGCTTTGGTGCTTCAATCTGCTCAATGGCCTTGATCTTGTCGGGATTAGCTTCAATCCTCGTTGAGACACGAAAAACCCGAGAAGCTTGCGGAAGGGACTCCAAACACGCACTTCTCGGGGTTGAGCTTGAGGTTGATCTTGCGCAGATTTGCAAAGGTCTCGTCCCAAATCTTGAACCAGAGTTGCTTTGTCCTTGCTTTTGACCACTATGTCATCCATGTAGGCTTCTACATTTACGTGCATTTGCGGCTCAAAAGCGTCATGGACTACCCTTGCAAATGTTGAACCAGCATTCTTCAAACCGAAAGGCATCCGCATGAAACAAAGATGTGCCACATGGTGTAATGAATGCGGTCTTCTCTTCATCTTCTTCAGCCATGAAGATCTGATGGTATCTCGAGTATGCATCAAGAAACGAAAGCAAATCACATCCAGCCGTGGAGTCAACAATCTGGTCGATGCGCCGCAAGGGAAATGGATCTTTGGGACAAGCTTTATTAACATCCGTGAAGTCAATACAAAGTCTCCATTTCCGCTTTGCTTTACGCACGACTCACGGGATTGGCCAACCACGTTGGATGGAGCACCTCTCGACAAGGCCTGCTGCTTCCAGTTTCTTGATCTCTTCGCTATGAATTCTTGGCGCCCAACGCTTGCTTCGACTTTTTGCTTGACGGGCGCGCAAGATGAGGACAAGCGGCCAGGCGGTGCTCAATCACTTTCACAGGGAACACCGGGATGTCGACGGTTGCCATGCAAACACGTCGACATTCGCCCGCAGGAAAGCAACGAGCACGCCTTCCTATTTAGGGTCGAGAGAGGCACTGATGGTGAAGGTACCACCAGTGCCGTCCTCCTTGGGGGGCACCTTCTTGGTCTTCGGCAGAGCCACCATCTTCTTGCACTTGCCGGTGGAGCTCGATGGTGCGTCCTCGACGGTAGCGCAGCACCAAGAGGTGCGCTTGCGGAGTGAGCATCGAGCCCTTGCCGGACTTGGACTTGGTCTTCTTCCCCCGGAGCTTCAGCGGCAAGTGCTTGGCAATCTGTCATGCTGCCGCATCCGGAAGATCTTGTCGGCACAGATAAGGGCATCCTTCTTGTCGCCATGGACAGAGATGACGCTTATCGGGCCTGGCATCTTGAGTAGGTTGTAGGCGAGTGAGAGGCCGCCATGAACTTGGCGAGTCTTTGCCAAGTATCCCATTGTAAGGCAATGGGAAATCGGCAATGTCGAATGTAACCCTCTCAGTCCCGAAGTTCAGCTCGCTGCCAAATGTGACCGGCAACGTAATCTTCCCTTCGCTTGCTCCTTCCGGATTGATTCCTTGGAAGGTACTGGTCTCTTCGAGCTCATTGCCGTCAGGATTTGAAGCTTCGAGCACCGCTGGAGGAGATCAGATTCAAGCCGCCCCGCCACAACTAACATTTTGTGACCTTGAGGTTGCGGATGGTTGGTGAGACCAACATCGGCAAGCACCGACCGCGATCATGCGGTCGTGGTGGTCCTCAATATCAAAAATGATAGGCGTCTTGGACCACTTCAGAGGCTTGCGTGACTCTCACGGATGGTTCCGCTGCATTGACCTCCCGCATCCATTGCATGAGTTGGCGGTGGGATGTATGCAGGAAGCACCTCCGCCAACGCAAAAGGACCTCTGTGGCTTCTGAAACTCCCCGCTCATCGGGCGTCGTCGTCTTCCATGTCTTCATCATCGTCATCATCTTCATCCTTGTCGCGGCCGCGGGGAGGTCTATCTCCTTGCCGCTGCTTGGCTTTGCCGCGGCGCCCTCCCCGGCCGGGACGCTTCTTGCTTGCTCCCCCAGCACCTTCCTGGGCCTTCTCCTTGTCGCGCCGCTCGTACTCAGCTCTCTGCTGTTCGACGAGCTGCTCGACCTTCTTGCAGCTCTGGAGATCTTGGCCCTTGGTGCGGTGGATCTTGCGATCGCTTGCCGGAGCTGTCCCCGCTTGTCGGCGGCCGCCACCGACCGGTGGTTGGCGTCGGCAACCTCCTTGCCGGAGCCACCAGCCTTGGCGTTCTTGTCGCCACCTCCATTGCCGGACTGCTCGATCGCTAGCACTTCTCCGCTTTCTTCTTCCTGTTGCCTCGCCACAGCCCTTCTTTGCCGAGGCGGTGTCATCCGCCGAGATCCTGCTTCGCATTCTCTCTGAGAGTCTCCTCCCTTCCTCACAAGGCACACTTGTCGGCCAAGGCGTACAGCTCATCGACGTCCTTGACTTTGCACATCGCCATCTCCTCCCTCATCCTGCGGTTCCGCACATTCTCGATGAAATGCGCCGATCACAGCGGCAGGGTGGACGTCTGGGATGTTGTAGTGCACACGGCTGAATCTCTCGGATGAACTTGGCGCAGGACTCTCCTTCCTTCGCTAGCGAGCAAGTGAAGGTCACTCTCTTGGCCATGAAGTTTGTGGCCACCGTGAAGGCGCCAACAAACCGATGGCACAGATCTGCCAAGAGGATATGGAGCTGTCCGGCAAGTGCATGAGCCAAGATCCGACGTTGTGCTTGAGCACGAGCGGGAAGTAGTTGGCGAGGATCTTGTCGCCCCGTCCCCGCAGCTCGCACCACGATAGTGTAGATGCTAAGGAACTCCGACGGATGCGCCCCGCCATCATACTTCTCCGCACGCTCTGGTTTGAAGTTTTTCCGCTGGGCCATCGGACTTGCCGCAGCTCACGAGTGAACGCAGGGCAACCTACCGTCTGACGCAAGTCGCCTGCCCCTCCGGGCGTGCATGTCAATAGAAGGCCCAGCGCTTGTCGGATTGACGCCGCGCTTCTCTTCGGGCGCCGATGCGAGTTCGAGCATCCTCTTGTTGTCGCTCATGAAGAACTTGGCGCTGATCGCGGCGAAGCTTCATGGACCGACGACGCAGCGGGAGTCGCCGCCGAGGTGGATCCGGTGAGTCGGCGATCTTGGCCTTCTTGGCGGAGAGTGCACGGTGGTTGCACCTCCGACAGTCTCGCCGCCACCGCTCGTGCCTTTGTCGTCTCGCCAGCGGCAATGATGGCGTTGGTTGCCGCGGAGCATCGCCCGTTGGCAAAGCCGATGAGGCTCGGATAGTGGCCCTCCACCGTCGACCTTTGTCGGCCCGTTGGAGGGTAGTCGAGGAGCAGCTGAGCTCTCGCCAGAGCTTCGCTAGAGTAGTGGGTGGCATTGGAGAACGGTGCGAGGAGCGACACGCCGGACTTCTAACTACGTTAGAAGGAGCAGCACCCGTCCGGCGCATCAGATCTCACTCGTACAAGCATGTTGGCGCGCATGCTGGTCTTGAGGGTCTCGATCCAACGAACGTATGGCGCCAGAACGCCATAACGTTGTTGGTCCCGCCTCTCTGAGATGGGCGCTGGGGATGCGCGGACGCCGAGGTTTGCGGTGCCTTGTCCTTGGACTTGGCAACGCCGCGAACACCTTCGTCGGTGCTCGTTCCGCCAGTTCGCCCCACCACCCGTTTGCTGCGGCGAGGGTGGGTACGACGCGGACGGCTCTGCTGCCGCCGAAGCCTTCTTCTTCGGTGGCATGTTGGGGAAGATGTTGATGACGCTGCTCGTGTGAACGCCGGATCAGATTCACACGGCCTCGACGCCCCCTACCTGGCGCGCCAAAGATGTCGGGGAGGCTGATCGTACCCACGGACACCTATGGGGCCGGCGGACCAGGCTCCTTGTGGTTCGGAGGGGGGCGGAGATCGCACGAAGAGCGGATCGAGGCGATGCACACGAGCAGTTTACCCAGCTTCGGAGCTCTCCGGAGAGATAAAACTCCTACTGCTGCTTGTTTGATCTATTGTGTTCTTACTAGGGAGCAATGCGAGCTACAAAACCTAAGCGTGGGTGTATCTAGTCTCCGGTGGGTCGAATGAACCGAACCAGCGAACCTCTTCTACGCTATGCATGGGCCTCCTTTATATGCTCAAGGGTCTCCGGCGGTGGCAACATAGATGAGGGTACAAATGTAAAACAGGAGTTGGTACACCTACTCAACAAAGGTATTAAAGGTAAAAATACCTAACTCTGACGGCAAGGGACAAAAGCAATAAATGCCCGTCAGTGTCGCCCGAACAGTGCAACAGAGGCCGTCAGGTGCGCCTCCGCTCGCCACGATGGCAAGCTTGTCAGCGCCGCTTATCGCTGCTCTCCGCTGGCTGCACAGCCGCTCGACACGCGCGCATGGAACGGTCCCATGGCGACACGTCCGCTGGATGAGCTGGAGCGGAGACGGAGAGAAGTTGCATGCAGCGGCAAGCGCCTTGCCGCGGCCGAATCCTTGTCGCGCCGGAGGCTTGTCGCGCTCGAGCCTTCGGCAAGCTCCTCTTGCCGGGGCCTTGTCTTCGCCGAGCCTTGAGTGGCCTTCCCGACAAGCTCCTCGTGTCGGGACCTTGTCTTCTTAATCAAATACTTTGTTCTTGAATGGCTCCAAGGAAGCCACGGAGGATCTTGGCGGTGACGAGGCAAGCCTTGCTGGGTGTCTTTGCGTGCTGCAGTGTACGGGATACTAGGGTACCCCTACTCTACTACACCGACACTTGTCTCATACACTTCACCTTTTTAATATCTTTTGTGAGTATGATGGAAAGGATAATTATGCTCAAGTGCTAGAAAAAGAAATCTCTAAATTGCTTGGCACTAAATATTTGAATGATAAGCATGATTGCAATGTTTTTAGTACGAATTCTTTGAATATCCATGATGCTAATGATGATTGCACTAGTTATGATGAAAATGTCTCCTATAAACATGTCAATTTTTGTGGAGTGCATTGGGTTTGTAAGTACACACAAAATAGGGAAGATAGATATTGCAAGAGGCATAAGTACTTAGAAACCAAATTGTTGCAAGAAGAGCTAGATGAATGTCTTTGAAAGATTCAATATTTATAGTACCCTTGTGAACTTTGCAATGAACATGGTCATTTAAAGCTCCAATGCTATTTGTTTCATGATCAAGTCGTTTCCAAATATTGTGATAATTTGATTACCTCGAGCATCATAAAGAGCTTAGCCTTCTTTTGGGTTATGAAGAAATGAAACGATATAGCGAGGGTATTCCAAAATTTAATCTTGATAGATTTCTTGATTTTGATCTAGAGAAGATTTATATGTATTGTGCGGTGAATTGCATTGAAAATCCTTATATTGCCAATTACGTAAAGAGAAGAAAACAAATAGAAGATGAAGAGAATGCTAACGAAAGGGAAGAGACTTCCCAATATCCTCCTATTGTTTCTTATGATGAATCAGGTAACGAGGAGGAGCCTTCTATTCAACCAATCTCATTAATAAGGAGCTCCAAAACGAGGAATGAACCCACACATGATGTGGTGAAGAAGAAAAGAAAAAGGAAGAGAGGTAAAAAGATATCTCTCCCAAATAAGGTTGCTCCTATTATTATTATGCCTTATGAAAATGAAGATGATACACTTGATGATGATCTCGTTATGCCTATTGCTTGTTGTGATGATTATGATTGGGAAGATAATGACACTTCTTATGATCTTGAAAATCTTTTTGGCACTTTCTTGGAAAATTATGATAATAATGTTTGCTATACTATTGGTGCTATCCATACTATTAATGATGAGAGTGATTATGCTTATGATACGAAAAGTCCCAAGTTTGGGGATGCTACGTTTAGTGAAGATGATATTTTTAGCATCCCAAGTTTTGATATGCAAAATTACTATGATGAAAGCATGCCTCCTATCTATGATGATTATTGTGATGACACGTATGCTTTAAAGAATAATGATAACCATGAAACTTGTCATCTTGATCTTAATTTTCAATCACATGATAGTTGTTTTGTTGAGTTTTCTCCCACTATTGTCCATGAGAAGAATTTTGCTTATGTGGAGAGTAATAAAATTTGTATGCTTGTAGATTATGAAAATAATGCTTTAGGTGCTGGTTATATTGTTGAATTTATTCATGAGGCTACTGAAAATTAGTATGAGGGAGGAACATATGCTTGTAGTAATTGCAATAATATCAAGTTTCCTCTCTATGTGCTTAAAATCTTGAAGTTATGCTTGTTTTGCCTTCCTATGATAGTTTATTATTGTTCCCATAAGTTGTTTGCTCACAAAATACCTATGCATAGGAAGTGGGTTAGACTTAAATGTGCTAGTCATATTCTTCATGATGCTCTCTTTATGTTTCAATTCCTATCTTTTATGTGAGCATCATTGAAATCATCATGCCTAGCTAGGGGCGTTAAACGATAGCGCTTGTTGGGAGGCAACCCAATTTTATTTTAGTTTCTTGCTTTTTGTTTCTGTTTAGTAATAAATAATCCATCTAGCTTATTTTTAGATGTGGTTTTGTGTTTTAGTTAGTGTTTGTACCAAGTAGAACCTTTGGGAAGACTTGGGTGAAGTCTTTATGATCATGATGTAAAAAACAGAAACTTTAGTGCTCACGAGATTAGCTAGAACGTTTTACTGGAGAGTGCTATTTAGTTGATTATTTTTGAAGATGATTACTATAAAAATTCCTCAGTTCCACAAATTTATTTTAGAATTTTTGGAGTTCCAGAAGTTTGCGTTAGTTACAGATTACTACAGACTGTTCTGTTTTTGACAGATTCTGTTTTTCGTGTGTTGTTTGCTTATTTTGATGAATCTATGGCTAGTAAAATAGTTTATAAACCATAGAAAAGTTGGAATACAGTAGGTTTAACACCAATATAAATAAATAATGAGTTCATTACAGTACCTTGAAGTGGTGTTTTGTTTTCTTTCGCTAACGGAGCTTACGAGTTTTCTGTTAAGTTTTGTGTTGTGAAGTTTTCAAGTTTTGGGTAAAGATTCGATGGACTATGGAATATGGAGTGTCAAGAGACTAAGCTTGGGGATGCCCAAGGCACCCCAAGGTAATATTCAAGGACAACCAAGAGCCTAAGCTTGGGGATGCCCCGGAAGGCATCCCCTCTTTCGTCTTCGTTCATCGGTAACTTTACTTGGAGCTATATTTTTATTCACCACATGATATGTGTTTTGCTTGGAGCGTCATTTTATTTTGTTAGTATTTGCGTTATGTTATTTAGTATAATGTTTTGCATCTTTAGTTTCAATAAAAAAGTCAAGGATAGCCTTTGCCATGCTTATTTTGCTACTATACATGTTGTTGTTTGAAAACAGAAAGTTTACCGCTGTTGCAAAAATTCCTAAGAAAAGTAAGAGCATGGTATAATGTTGAAACTTTTTGAATATTGAGCTCTGATAAATTTATTACAGTGGGAATTTTAGTTCATAATTTTTGGAGTTAGGGAAGTATTGATAATCTTGCATTCTTCACAGACTGTACTGTTTTGGCAGATTGCTGTTATGTTTGCATTGTTTGCATATGTTTGCTTGTTTAATGATTCTATTTGAGGATAGTTGTATTAAATATGCAGAGGAATTTAGTATGCAATGTATAATAATAATTTTAGTGATTTGTTACAGTAGAAAATGATAAGGTTTTGCATTGGTTTATACTAACCTATCTCACGAGTTCTTGTTGAGTTTGTTGTGGATGAAGCTTTTGATAAAAAGAGAAACCATGATATGGGAGGAATTAAGGAGACACAAAATTTCAAGCTTGGGGATGCCCAAGGCACCCCAAGATAATATTTCAAGAAGTCTCAAGCATCTAAGCTTGGGGATGCCACGGTAGGCATCTCGCCTTTCTTCTTCAACAACTATCGGTTAGTATCGGTTGAGCCTAAGTTTTTGCTTCTTCACATGAGTTGTGCTATACTTGAAATGTCATTTTGTTTGTTTTGCTTGCTGTTTGAATACAATACCAAGATCTAAAATTCCTTAATGTTAGAGAGTCTTCACATAGTTGCATAATTATTCGACTACTCATTGATCTTCACTTATATCTTTCGGAGTAGTTTGTCATTTGCTCTAGTGCTTCACTTATATCTTTTAGAGCACAATGGTGGTTTTATTTTTGAACAAATATATGAACTCTTATGCTTCACTTATATTATTTTGAGAGTCTTAAATAGCATGGTAATTTTCTTAATAATCTTAATATGCTAAGCATACAAGATTTGTAAGAATTCTTATGAGTGTGTTGAATACTAAGAAAAGTTTGATGCTTGATAATTGTTTTGAGATATGGAGGTAATAATATCAAAGTCGTGCTAGTTGAGTAGTTGTGAATTTGATAGATACTTGTGTTAAAGTTTGTGATTCACGTAGCACGCACGTATGGTGAACCGTTATGTGATGAAGTCGGAGCATGATTTATTTATTGATTGTCTTCCTTATGAGTGGCGGTCGGGGACGAGCGATGGTCTTTTCCTACCAATCTATCCCCCTAGGAGCATGCATGTAATACTTTGCCTTGATAACTTGTATATTTTTGCAATAAGTATATGAGTTTTTTATGACTAATGTTGAGTCCATGGATTATACGCACCCTTCTTCCTTCCACCATTGCTAGCCTCTCTAATACCACGCACCTTTCACCGGTATCATACACCCACCGTATACCTTCCTCAAAACAGCCACCATACCTACCTATCATGGCATTTCCATAGCCATTCCGAGATATATTGCCATGCAACTTTCCACCGTTCCGTTTATTATGATACGCTCCATCATTGTCATATTGCTAGCATGATCATGTAGTTGACATCGTATTTGTGGCAAAGCCACCGTTCATAATTCTTTCATACATGTCACTCTTGAGTCATTGCATATCCCGGTACACTGCCGAAGGCATTCATATAGAGTCATATTTTGTTCTAAGTATCGACTTGTAATTGTTGAGTTGTAAGAAAAATAAAAGTGTGATGATCATCATTTTTAGAGCATTGTCCCAGTGAGGAAAGGATGATGGAGACTATGATTCCCCCACAAGTCAGGATGAGACTCCGGACAAAAAATTAAAAAAAACAAGAAAAAAAAGAGGCCATAAAAAAAGGATAGAAAGGCCCAAATAAAAAATAAAAAAAAATAAAAAAAGAGAGAAAAAGAGAGAAGGGACAATGCTATACCGTCGGGCATACGATATGGGTCTAGTAGACATGACATCTAGTGGGTCCCGCATAGTTCTCGAGAACTCTTTGGGGGCTTGCAGCCGTTTATCCACCGGGCAAGCCAGCAACCCCACGCCGTTCGCACGCCCTACTCGTCCCCGTCTTCTACCTCACAACAGTTTGCTCCCAGTCGTCCCGTCCTTTCACATTAGTTCGCTCCCAGTTTTTGCGGGGTACAACAGTTCAACTTCTCCTAACCCTCCTCCAAAATCCATGGCCTCCCAAATCTCCATGGTCGCTGCTGAGTACCAGGTTAGAGCCATAACCGGTGATCAGTTCATCGTCATCTACACACGTGGATCATGACGGTGAAAGCATGGCTTGCTCGCTTCCTACGCATGTTCAACAGTTCAACGGATGAGTGGGTCATTGGGCTAGATGTTGAGTACACCACAGTCTGGGACGAGGGAAGGATCTAAAGGACGAAGAGAGGAAGAAGCCCGCCGTGATCCAGGTTTGTGTACATAACGTTTGCTTGGTCTACCACATATGCCATGCCGACGTTGAGTGCCAGGATTTTAAGAACTTCCTCAAGGACAAAAGAGTGAAATTCGTTACTGTAGGCTTTAAGAACGACAGAGATGTCCTGCGTCGGATAAATCTTGTTGTAGGCCAGCCCTTCGATCTCCAGAAGGCAAGCCTGGTGTCCTCCTCTCAACCTTCACGCTGACCTGGCAGCAGCCATGATTGATCCTTCAGACGCTAAACCGAAGAAACCTCATCACGAGTTTCATCATGCATGGGAGTCGAAGACATTAGATGAAGATCACATCACATGACGCAACAATGGATGCCTACCTTTGTTTAAATATCTACATGGGTTGGATGAAGAAGCAGAGCCCAGTGTCTGGTTCAAGCAAAGAAGCGTCAGCGAAGAGGAAGAGGAAGAGGCACGAGGACGAAGTCGAGGACGCGGACTCGGACTCCGAGTAGGTGGCAGTGCCGTCGCTCATGCTGGTTCTACTGCAGTATCAAGCGGACAAGCTGCTTAGTTTATTTTCAAGGGTGTGTTGTGCTGAGGCCCCAGCAGAACTATGTTTATGTTCTTTCTCGTTATTTGAACTCTTTAGTACATAGAGTAGTACTAGTACTATGTCTTACTACTGTTCTTCTTGCAGTTGGTACTACTGCTCGTATCTTCGTGTTCCTACTGTACTTAATACATTCGTACTAGTAGTATAATTTGGGTCAGTCGATTTGTGAAAGAAGTTCGACGGAGCGAATAAAGAAGACGGCAGAAGAGGTGGAAGAAGCCCTTCTAGCCATCCATATTGCATCAAACGGCTCACATGAGTCGACTGACCCAAATTGCTCCTTCAGATTGCAGGATCCACGTGGCATTCAAGGTCTTGAAGGTAGATTCCGCGTCTGCACCCGGTTTGCGGGCTCGACGCGCGCGCGGCCGGCTTCCGCCGCGACAACCACCATGCGCGCCTCCTCCGCGCGGGCGGAGACGACAATGACACGCTAGTTCCTCCTCGCTTGGCGTCTTTGGAGCACGCGCCGTCCTCCTCTTCGTACACTGCGTGCATAGACGCTGCTCCACCAGCTTTCGCGTGCAAGCGGTTGGCGGCATGGCGAGGAGGGACTGCAGACGACGTGAGCGGGCGAGCCTTCGCTTCATGGCACAGTGGATGGCGGCGACACGACGGTGATGGGCAAGAAATTGTTGGCGGAGCGGTGAGCGCCGGCATCTTAACGGCGGCAGCGGCATATTGATGAGTGCGCGTATGGGAGCTTACTTTAGTTTTACTAGCAAAAGGCCCGTATGCTGCAACGGAGAAAAAACATCCTCCCATATCTTTAGATGGGTCAGTTGGACAAACTGTGTGTGGCTGGTTGGCGGGTTATGAGGTCGAACCCAGCCATCGGCTAATTTTATTTTTTCCAGTTCTTCGGACGTGAGCCATCGTGCGTCGTCAGATGGCTTCCTCCGTTGGGCCATAACGGGTGGCAAGTAACGAAACCAAATAGCGTACGTGAAATTAATTGAAGCGGGACCAAACAAAGTGGGACGAAACTAAGAATATCACCTTCCTTTAATAATATGTATAGATGTAGATATAACGTTGGTCAAACTTAAAAGAAAATCGTACTAGTACACGTAAACATTAGACTTAGGCAGCACTTTTATTAAAAAAAATTAAGTTAGTACCACAGCCACGATACGGAATCATGTTCAAGCGCGTGAACCGCGGCCGCGCGGTCGATCGAACGGTGCATCACCGTGTCGCGCTCGAAGGACATCCGCCGAACCTTTTTGTGTGTGTGAAAACAATCCTCGAATATTACTCAAGTTTTTTTCCTGGGAAAGTTCTTGACGCTGCAATATTTCCATATATTTGAATTTAGCTCCAGTTTGTTTTTATTTGGATTTGGACGTTTTAGGTGCGCCCTAGTTTTTTTGATACTTATTTTGTGTGTGTGACTGAGAAAGAACGTGTGTATGTGTCCATATGTGTGTTGTGGCGGAAGGGCAATGTGGAGACGGTGTGCGTGTGATACAGACATAGAGAGGTGTGAATGTGCAAATGATTATGCATGAGTGAGACATAGTCAGATGCCGATACGTTGTGTATACATGAGAGAACGGTCTTCTAGTTTACTTGTGTGTGTGTGTGTGTGTGTGTGTGAGAGAGAGAGAGAGAGAGAGAGAGAGAGGAGCATTCATAACACAACAACCATCTCTCTCGATTCGTCCATCCCTCGCACGATCGCATGCAACACATGCATCAACGCGCACATTTTGACACCCTCACTCGGCCCCTGCCCACCTCAAGGCCCGCACAATCTCTTCGTGAATACCCATTTCTCTCCTTAGGTTTGTTTTCACTCAATATCTGACACAGACACACACGCGTGCGCGCACACACACACACACACGCAGCACAACACACACGCACACTCCCCCGAGCACACAATTCATCCCCATCCAAGGTTATACGGCGACCACTCTCGCGTGTACTTCTATGCACCCCAACATGCACAACACCTCGATCTTCAAAGAGGGCATCGATCAGATCGAAGACGGCGACCACACCGCGCTAGAGAATGCGGGGTCATTTGGAAGCAGGGTGATGTGACGATTGCTGACTGACTCCTTCTCCCACCCTCTCTCTCTCTCTCTCTCTCTCTCTTGCACAAAATTACCAATCCCTCTCTCCCCTGCACAAAATTGTCTATCCCTCAACCCATGAGATCCTTCCCCTCTCGTCCTTGTTTTTCCAGCTCTCTCATCATACATGTTGTCTCTTCTCCTTCCATGTATACAGAATCCGGATGCACACGCATCTCGCGTATATTACATGTCTCCATCTTTCTCACAGACCTAACTTCTTCCTCTCTCTCTCTCTCTCTCTCTCTCTCTCTCTCTCTGTCTCGTTAGGTTTGTCTCCTACTCTCTCGTCCACATACATACAATCTTTCCCGCCCTATCTCGCTCCATCTTCAAAAGCTCTCTCTGCACGCTTCATTCACACAATGGGATATGTCAAAATGTTGCTTCTATAATGGTTGATGTAGAGTTTTGATTGTTTTTGTTGCATCCTACAAAGTAATAACTATGAAATGCATTTAGATTCTCATTTGACTGGGATTATGTGAGTTTGAGCATGTTGTGAAGTACTATAGACCTTGTATACATCTTGGGATTCGACAATGATTGTAACTATTGAATTGTATAGACCATTACATTCAAGTCAATAGCCTAATATATTTATTTCACAATTTCAACAAATGATTAGTTCACTACAAACTAAGAAAACAAATGTGTACTCCCTCCGTTTTATTTAAGTCCCCGTATAAGCATTGGTCAAAGTCAAGTTTTGTAAACTCTCGGAAAGCTTATAACAAAAATATTAACATATACAATAACAAATAAATACCATTAGATTCATTATTGAATGTACTTCCACATCATACATATTTGTTATGGTAAATGTTTATATTTTTATATAAACTTGGTCAAACTTTAGGAAGATTGACTTTGGTCAAACCTAATATGTAGAGTTTACTACTATTGCTCGCTAGTTGCTTAGCCGAATCACTCAACACGCCACACGGGGAGTCCAGTGTCACAAAATTTTGAGGTCTGCGGGAAAATCTCCCGCGACCCTGATTCGAGCAGTGGGAAGTTACCATCATGGCCTTCGGAACAGGCCTACGGACGACGCTTGGTAGGGGGCTGTTTTTGTAACTTCAGGTTCACCCTACCCAGCCAACCCCACCCTGGCACCCAGCGTAGTACACCTGAATACTCCTCATTTTCTATCCCCACCACAAAATAGACTTCTCCACGGCACCGCAGCCTTCGTGCTCCTCCCCTTTACATCAGCGCACTCGTCCACCGTAGCGCATCTGCCTCATCGACGACCTCGTACGCCGCACTAGAGCCGGTCCACCGTCGTCGTCGTCAGAGAGCGGAGCCTCTTCCCCAGCATCATCTTCCACGGTCTCGGATCTGCTTCCCGGAAGCCGACGCCAAGCGCAGAAGTACCACCGTCGTGGACAATGAACTGACTCCCGTTGCCGACCATGACTCACAGAGGCCGCCGCGACCATCGTTCTCCTCCTCAATTGGTAATGTGTGTATTAAATCACTGAGCAGTACATGTGCAGTTCCAATTTTGTTCATGCCTACCCTTCAATTTTCCTGGGTGCTATTGTTCCCATAAAAGTAATTGGTTATAGCCTCCTTTGTCCAACAGAATATCAGCTGGTAATTCTGCGTCGCTCCTGTATCGCGCTGTGCTTGGGTAGGTTTTCATCTGCAACCTGTAGTGTGGCAAATGATGGAAAGGTTTTTAGAACTAGCAAGATGCCCATGCGTTGCACGCATCAAGAGGCATTTGTATGAGTAGTTTATCTTGTGGGAGAAAAGGATGAACGAGGGGAGGCCTTATTTGCAAATCTAGAGAGGGGTAAGGGTATCTTTCTGCAAAATTCCCATTTGTTTCCTTCCTATCTGTCAGATATAAATCGGACGGCCTATATTGCAAGAAAAAAAGTAGACAGTAAAGGAAGTAGAGATAAATATTAAATATTAAATATTAAATAAATATAACCATAGAGAAGAGAGTAGAGATAGCAGAGACGTCGGGAAAGGATCGCGCGCGCGCGGGAAAAAGCGGTCGGGCGTGCGCTAGTTTTGGCGCGCGGCGTCCGACGCGCTTTATAAAATCCAACGCCCTCCCACCGCTCTGTGCCTTGCCACCGCTCTGTGCCTCGCCACCGCTCTCTCCCCGCTCTTTTTCGCCTCGCCGCCGCCGCGCCACCATGCCGCCGTGTCGCCTGGAAACTTGGGGATGCCGCGGCGTCCGCGCGCGCCCCTCCGGCGGCTTCTCCGCCGAGATCCGGTTCCGCGAGATGCGCCTCGGCCTCAGCAATTTTGACACCGCCAACGAGGCCGCCCGCGCGTACGACGCGGCGGCGTGGCGCCTCCGGTGGCCTCATAGAACATTGAACTTTCCCAACGTGCCGACGCGGGAGCGGGCGCAGGAGCTCGCGCCTCTGCCGCGGCTTAGCACCGAGGAGGATCGTTGCGACAACCGGAGGCGGGAGCACTGTCTCGGCATCGCCGAGATGGACGAGGAAGCCATGGCGTTGTGGTGCCAACACTTCCCGCAGGACATCATCAACGAGCGCGAGTTCTACGCGCAAAGGAGGGCGGAGAGAGATAAAAGGAGGGCGGAGCGAGCCGCCTATCACGAGGACAAGCGTAGGCGAAAAGCGGACGCTCAATTCAACATGAGGCTAGGAGCAGCGTCGCCTACAGGAATCCGACGGCGACCGGTATCTTCACGCCTCTGATCGGGGCGTTGGAGGAGGACATCACCGAGGAGGAGTCGGACGACGAGGAGTAGTTGAATTATCTTTTTTTATCTATCTATGCTGAGAACTATCCTCTACTCCCTAGTATCTACTTCTCGATCTCAGCACTGTAAACGCTTTTTTAAAGCGCCGTGCGTTGCGATTCTGTTGGAGATGCTGTAACATGGCAGACGAGTGCTTTAATGTTGCCCACAAGATGCAGGAGTATTACTAGTAGTATTTTTCTTGCCATGTTGAGATTTTAAAACCATGAGTGTGAACATGCAGAGGAGCAATGAAGACCAAACACGAGATATTCGGGACATCTTCAAGGAGCGTGGCAAGTTAAAGAAGAGCTGCACCGAACCTGTAAAACGAGCTTTGGTAAGTAACACCCTTTCAATTACTTTCGTTTAGCCTCGTGTTTTCGATGTGTATATGTTGTAGTTTCTGTTTCTCTTAAGTGTGGTGTTCTTCGATGTGTAATAAGAAGAGTCTTAATCGTCCTAATGCTTTCGTTTTTAACTTGATGTAGGAAGTGGGTGTTCTCACCTTGTAGTCTGTTTTTATATTTCTTTTCCTTTTGAATTCACTTCTCCGAGTTACATTTTATCGGCTTCTAATAAATGGATCTAGGTTTCTCTGAGTATTGATCTAAAAAATAAGTAACTTCATGTCAGGATGCAGTTCCTGCGAGGAGGGAAGTATGGTCAACCTCGAGATCATCTTTCCAAAATGAGGCTGGATTACACACAAGGTGCCAGTTCCCTAATGATGCTGGATTAAACACAAGTTGCAAATTCCAGATGATGTTGGATTACACACAAGCCGGTGGAGTCGTCACTGTTCGTGTCCTCGTGGCATTAGTAAAGGCTGAAAGAAAGCGTGCAGCAGCCCTTGAGAAGGTAGCTGAGTTCCAAAGAAGCGAAAAGAGCAATCAGATGCTCTCTTCACCCAAGCCAAAGAAGAGATGGAAGAAGCCAGAAATAAGCTAGCAGAGGCAGAGCAGGCTAGGCGTCTCCTGCTATCTAAAACTGTTGTCAATATAAAATTTCCTTCATAATAGCTAGGTTCAAATGTTTATCCAACAAGATGACTATTGTGATGTCTGTGCATCTACCGATGTGGCACAAAATGTTTTTTTCGAGTCATGTAATAACAGCAATTACTTTCCAAACAATAATGCATTTAAGCATTGGACATGGTATAGTTCACGAGCAAGCCCGACATTCCAATTTCAACTTCCACATCAAACTCATGTTCACAGATATACGCACATTCATACATAATGTCCACAACCATGATTCACTTCAAAGCCAAAAAAATGTGAGGAGAGTTATAAATAAAGAAAAACCTCTACTAGTTCCTGCTACCAGTGCGAGCACAACAAGTCAAGACCATGCGTAAATTAATTATATTTTAGTCATGTTTTCTGTTCTAAAATGCCTACCGGCTTGCGGAAGGACGTGTTGCCGGCACATGCACGGATTCAATGAAGGCAGGCGGGGCAGTCTTAAGCTGGTTGCACATGGCGAGGAGGCGTGCTCAGCCGGGCCTGCAGCGAGTGTGGCCCTCTTGGCCGGCACGCCGGTTCAATGCCTGCGCTATGAGAGGTCGCGTCCGTGTCAGAGAAATCACTCCCTCCGGTCCTTTTCTGTTTGGGTATAACAAAATCTCGTTTTCCATTCACATTTTACAAGTAAAATTCATGGACAAACTTTGGCCCAAAGTGCGATGGGGACTAGTAAACCGGAATGGAGGTAGTAGTTTTTTTTAATCAAAGAAGGGTTTCCCCTTCCGATTACTGAAAACCAGCATCTAAATTTAAACCATAGTATTTGCCCTAGAACTACCAGGTTCAACATCTCGCAACATAGACCCACACAACCATACGCCAAGGAGGTACGTAGTACTATGAATTCCATTTTCGCTCCATACCAATCGTTCCAAAAACTACTTACTACTTATAACGTGCCATTGAAAATTGGAACTCTTAACCCCGCTAAAAACGATATTTTAAACGTGGCTACTCGATGTGTGGCAACTGGCGAGCCACCGCGCTCCAAGTCGTTCACCTGTGGTCCCGACCATCAACTCCTACAAAGGTGCTCCACCATGTACCCGGTACCCGCGAATGCAGAAATCGAGCGCCTAGGGTTTTAGGGTTTATTTGTTAACGTCGCCTTTACGTAACACTCATGTGTGCGAGACAGCGAGAGGCCGACTGCGTGCGTGCGCCTCTTCTCTTCATATATGTACTCCACCGTTTATCTGGTGTCCAAAAAATTATAATAACTACTAGCAGTGTGCCAATGCGTTGCCACACGATCAAAGTAGATTAATACATATTCACCGATTTGATAGAAAAAAAAGTCTAGTTTTGAAATAAGTATATCACTAAAAATATGTTATGCTTCACTCAAAATATATTCCTTTGGCGGTTTTGATGAGATAAGGGAGGAATGTTGTTGGTTTCAAGATTCGAGAAGTGGTATATGACTAATTTCTACTCTTACTAGCAAGATGCACGTCGTTGCGGAACATCAAGATATTGTGGGAGAAAAGGATGAGCGAGGAAGGCCTTATCTGCAAATGTGGTGAAGAGTGGGGAAATTGCCATATTTTCCTTCCTATCCGTCAGATATAAATCGGACGACCTACATTGCGAGGATGGCAGGCCACCATCATCACCAACTCTATTTTATCCCTACTCTTATAAAAAGCATTGTCGGTGATGATCGTGTGTCCGCCATCCTGCAATATAGGCCGTCCAATCTATATCTGACGGAATCGAAGGAAACTATGGCAATTTTGCAAAAAGATACCCACACCCCTCTCCACATTTGCAAATAAGGCCTTCCCTCGTTCATCCTTTTCCGCCACAAGATAAACTACTCATACAAATGCATCTTGATGTTCCGTGCAACGCATGGGCATCTTGCTAGTTGTTGAAAAAGTCCCATGTGTGTGTGAGAAATAGGCAGAGTGGAGGAGGACGGAGTGCATGTGTGGCAAAGACACAAGTAGTGTGTGTGCGATATGTATCAGCCTTAAAATGAGGCGATAGTGTGCGTGTGCACGATCGAGAGGGCGTGTCTCAAGAAGGGAAGAAAAAGCTACATAGATACAAGGGGCGGGAGAGAGACATGTATTCGATGGTGGAAGCACGAGTGTGCGGGTGTATAAACCTATCTAGAGGCTAGCCAGTCGATAAATGTTTGTGAGAGAAATACGAGTCGGGGTGCGAAAGCGAGAGTTTTGTGTGTGTGAGAGAGAGACGGTAGTCGGGAAGGGGAGTGGAAGCATGAGTTGTGTGTGTGTCTGTGAGAGAGAGAGAGAGAGAGAGAGAGAGAGAGGAGACAGTAGTCAGGGTTATCTGATTGGTAAACAAATGAATAATGTCAGTCTGGGACGGAGACAAAAAGGAGACCACAACAAATGTTGTGTGTCGGAGTAATGACCACGGTAGCCTAGCCGGCTCCCCACAGGGCTTCCGAAATAATTACAAGCCAATCAAGCCAACCAAGTCATCCAACACCCCAGACGTTGGGCCGCCTTCCCCCGGCCGGCTGTCATCCATGCCGGCTGTCAGGAGGCGGCCCGGCCCCAAGATCTATAGAAGAAAGCCACGGGAGGGCCGGCTTCCAAGGAACCGGCTACCAGATGGCTGACTCCACGTAGCCGGCCACTAGAAGGCCGACTCCCAGGAGCCGGCCACCCCGCAGGCGGCCAAGGATGCACCCTTAGAATCTGCACCCACATAACGGCGATGAGACAGGGTGTGGCTACAGTAAAGCCTGCCACCCCCGCATCCTGGAGCGTGCGTGGCTACAGTACGCCGTACGGGGCAGCCATCACCCGTCCGGCGCGGCACTGTAGCCAAGTTGACTGTGACGTCACCCACGATAAGTCTGTACCACCCTTGACGGCGGGTCCCTTCGGTCGAGAGATGCTCGAGGCGGCTCGGCCTCCCCGCCGGCCCGAGATATGGCTGGCTCCCCATAGCCGGCTTGTTCCCTCCTCGAAGGAAGCGCCTCATTAAGGAGACAAGGCGAAGTGGGGCTACGGTGATCGCCGCCAAGGCGGCGGCATCTGTAGCCACGCTACCCCGACAAAGCCCTCGCCGTCGAGATTGAGGCAACGATGTGAGCCCCGGCAAAGCACTCAACGGTGGGGCCAGCACTGTCGACCAGAAGCCGGCAGCGGCGGGCCCACTAGTCGGCGGGCCCGGCGGCCGACGGAGAAGCCAAGCGGATGAAGACACTGACGGCTAGGGCCCACACCTAGCCGGATTACCATTGTACCCCTGGGGGTAGGCCAATATTAACCCCCGGGGCACCCATGCAAAGGGTTGGACTCTGATAGTTTTAGACACCACATAGAGGGAAGAGGAGAGCTAGCTGTGCCCTTCTTCTTCCTCACGCCGAACAGCTCAAGGAGCCTCTTGTAGCCCTTGTTCATTTAGTGATCATGCGGAGACCTCGCAGAGCAGTAGTAGGGGTGTTATCTCCACGGAGAGCCCCGGAGCTGGGTAAGATTCGCCGGCGTGCATGTCTTCGCCTCATCCCGTTTCCAGGCACCGGCGACGTCTTATTGGCTCCCACTATGATTAGCCACACGTTGGCATATGTCGCACCTACCACCCGACATTTGGCGCCCACCGTGGAGCCAGGTGCACCGTCGTCCGGAGACCTGTTCTGGACGGGAACCCTCTTCCTCCCCCACCGGCGTAGCCAGCCCGGCATGCCCGACGGCGCTTGCCCCAACGCGCTGCAAGGCGTCACTGACGCCTGCGTGGCGAGCTGCCTCGCCGACCTTCTTGGCGAGGCTCGCATCTCCGACGAGCTCGCATCCGACGCGGGCACCGGCTGCCTCGAGAGCCACCTCGTCAGCCTCCTCGACCAGCTCCACGTCTCCAGCGAGCCCGCTGTGGACTTGGAGTCGGTTGGCTCCACCGACCCGATGCTTGTCGACTCCGACACGGCATCGATCGACGCCTTCCCCACCAACGTCGTCATCTTCGACGACCCGCTTCCCCAAGCCGACCGGCGTGGCAGCGCCATCACCGAGGTCTTGGCCATCACCACGGAGGCCCTCGGCGAGAACGCCCACGACGCTTCGCAAGCGGGCGCCAAGACGACCTGTCCGCTTCTCTCCGGCCGACACCGACGCCGAGGCGCCGAGGCACGCCGCCGCCTCCACGCTGGAGGGCCGGAGGATAGCCTCCCTGAGACGCCTCGCCAAGGCCCACCTGCGCTAAGTCGACCGCGCCGCCTTCGGCACGCCGCCTCCCGAAGGGCCGAGCCGACTTGGCATTGTCAAGAAACGCGGAGCAGCCATCGCCGACATGTTGGGCGTGGACCGCCCCGTCTACGCCACACCCCTCGAGAACCTGCGTGCCGCCCAGGCGGCCGTAGAAGAGCTGAACGGGCTAGGGCCCGACGAGCTTCCCTATATGGCAAGACGCATTCAGCAAATAATCGGCGCGGCCGCAGGGCGGCAAGAAGACATCGCCCGTGTTGAAAGCCTCCCCCTGCGCCGAGGAGGATCGTTGCGACAACCGGAGGCGGGAGCACTGTCTCGGCATCGCCGAGATGGACGAGGAAGCCATGGCGTTGTGGTGCCAACACTTCCCGCAGGACATCATCAACGAGCGCGAGTTCTACGCGCAAAGGAGGCGGAGAGAGATAAAAGGAGGGCGGAGCGAGCCGCCTATCACGAGGACAAGCGTGGCGGCGGACGCTCAATTCAACATGAGGCTAGGAGCAGCGTCATACAGGAATCCGGCGACGACCGGTATCTTCACGCCTACGATCGACGTTGGAGGAGGACATCACCGAGGAGGAGTCGGACGACGAGGAGTAGTTGAATTATCTTTTTTATCTATCTATGCCGAGAACTATCCTCTACTCCCTAGTATCTACTTCTCGATCTCAAGATCAGAACGCTTTTTAAAGCGCCGTGCGTTCTATGATTCTGTTGGAGATGCTCTAACATGGCGTAGTGCTTTAATGTTGCCCACAAGATGCGTGAGTATTACTAGTAGTATTTTTCTTGCCATGTTGAGATTTTAAAACCATGAGTGTGAACATGCAGAGGAGCAATGAAGACCAAACACGAGATATTCGGGACATCTTCAAGGAGCGTGGCAAGTTAAAGAAGAGCTGCACCGAACCTCAGAAAGCGAGCTTTGGTAAGTAACACCCTTTCAATTACTTTCGTTTAGCCTCGTGTTCTTCGATGTGTATATGTTGTAGTTTCTGTTTCTCTTAAGTGTGGTGTTCTTGATGTGTAATAAGAAGAGTCTTAATCGTCCTAATGCTTTCGTTTTAACTTGATGTAGGAAGTGGGTGTTCTCACCTTGTAGTCTGTTTTATATTTCTTTTCCTTTTAAATTCACTTCTCCGAGTTACATTTATCGGCTTCTAATAAATGGATCTAGGTTTCTCCGAGTATTGATCTAAAAAAGAAGTAACTTCATGTCAGGATGCAGTTCCTGCGAGGAGGGAAGTATGGTCAACCTCGAGATCATCTTTCCAAAATGAGGCTGGATTACACACAAGGTGCCAGTTCCCTAATGATGCTGGATTAGACACAAGGTGCAAATTCCTAGATGATGTTGGATTACACACAAGCCAGGTGGAGTCGTCAGCTGTTCGTGTCCTCGTGGCATTAGTAAAGGCTGAAAGAAAGCGTGCAGCAGCCCTTGAGAATGTAGCTGAGTTCGGAAGAAGCGAAAAGAGCAATCGGATGCTCTCTTCACCCAAGCCAAAGAAGAGATGGAAGAAGCCAGAAATAAGCTAGCAGAGGCAGAGCAGGCTAGGCGTCTCCTGCTATCTAAAACTGTTGTCAATATAAAATTTCCTTCATAATAGCTAGGTTCAAATGTTTATCCAGTCAGCATGACTATTGTGATGTCTGTGCATCTACTGATGTGGCACAAAATGTTTTTTTTCGAGTCATGTAATAACAGCAATTACTTTCCAAACAATAACAGACGAAGCATTGGACATGGTATAGTTCACGAGCAAGCCCCACATTCCAATTTCAACTTCCACATCAAACTCATGTTCACAGATATCTGCACATTCATACATAATGTCCACAACCATGATTCACTTCAAAGCCAAAAAAAATGTGAGGAGAGTTATAAATAAAGAAAAACCTCTACTAGTTCCTGCTACCAGTGCGAGCACAACAAGTCAAGACCATGCGTAAATTAATTATATTTTAGTCATGTTTACTGTTCTAAAATGCCTGCCGGCTTGCGGAAGGACATGTTGCCGGCACACGCACGGATTCAATGAAGGCAGGCGGGGCAGTCTTAAGCTGGTTGCACATGGCGAGGAGGCGTGCTCAGCCGGGCCTGCAGCGAGTGTGGCCCTCTTGGCCGGCACGCCGGTTCAATGCCTGCGCTATGAGAGGTCGCGTCCGTGTCAGAGAAATCACTCCCTCCAGTCCTTTTCTGTTTGGGTATAACAAAATCTCGTTTTCCATTCACATTTTACAAGTAAAATTCATGGACAAAGTTGGGCCCAAAGTGCGATGGGGACTAGTAAACCGGAATGGAGGTAGTAGTTTGTTTTAATCAAAGAAGGGTTTCCCCTTCGGATTACTGAAAACCAGCATCTAAATCTAAACCATAGTATTTGCCCTAGAACTACCAGGTTCAACATCTCGCAACATAGACCCACACAACCATACGCCAAGGAGGTACGTAGTACTATGAATTCCATTTTCGCTCCATACCAATCGTTCTAAAAACTACTTACTACTTATAACGTGCCATTGAAAATTGGAACTCTTAACCCCGCTAAAAACGATATTTTAAACGTGGCTACTCGATCTGTGGCAACTGGCGAGCCACCGCGCTCCAAGTCGTTCACCTGTGGTCCCGACCATCAACTCCTACAAAGGTGCTCCACCATGTACCCGGTACCCGCGAATGCAGAAATCGAGCGCCTAGGGTTTTAGGGTTTATTTGTTAACGTCGCCTTTACGTAACACTCATGTGTGCGAGACAGCGAGAGGCCGACTGCGTGCGTGCGCCTCTTCTCTTCATATATGTACTCCACCGTTTATCTGGTGTCCAAAAAATTATAATAACTACTAGCAGTGTGCCAATGCGTTGCCACACGATCAGAGTAGATTAATACATATTCACCGATTTGATAGAAAAAAGTCTAGTTTTGAAATAAGTATATCACTAAAAATATGTTATGCTTCACTCAAAATATATTCCTTTGGCGGTTTTGATGAGATAAGGGAGGAATGTTGTTGGTTTCAAGATTCGAGAAGTGGTATATGTCTAATTTCTACTCTTACTAGCAAGATGCACGTGCGTTGCACGGAACATCAAGATATTGTGGGAGAAAAGGATGAACGAGGGAAGGCCTTATCTGCAAATGTGGTGAAGAGTGCGGGTAAATTGCCATATTTTCCTTCCTATTCGTCAGATATAAATCGGACGACCTACATTGCAGGATGGCAGGCCCACCATCATCACCAACTCTATTTTTTATCCCTACTCTTATAAAAAGCATTGTCGGTGATGATCGTGTGTCTGCCATCCTGCAATATAGGCCGTCCAATCTATATCTGACGGAATCGAAGGAAACTATGGCAATTTTGCAAAAAGATACCCACACCCCTCTCCACATTTGCAAATAAGGCCTTCCCTCGTTCATCCTTTTCCGCCACAAGATAAACTACTCATACAAATGCATCTTTGATGTTCCGTGCAACGCATGGGCATCTTGCTAGTTGTTGAAAAAGTCCCATGTGTGTGTGAGAAATAGGCAGAGTGGAGGAGGACGGAGCGCATGTGTGGCAAAGACACAAGTAGTGTGTGTGCGATATGTATCAGCTTAAAATGAGGCGATAGTGTCTGTGTGCACGATCGAGAGGGCGTGTCTCAAGAAGGGAAGAAAAAGCTACATAGATACAAGGGGCGGGAGAGAGACATGTATTCGATGGTGGAAGCACGAGTGTGCGGGTGTATAAACCTATCTAGAGGCTAGCCACCGATAAATGTTTGTGAGAGAAATACGAGTCGGGGTGCGAAAGCGAGAGTTTTGTGTGTGTGAGAGAGAGACGGTAGTCGGGAAGGGGAGTGGAAGCATGAGTTGTGTGTGTGTCTGTGAGAGAGAGAGAGAGAGGAGACAGTAGTCAGGGTTGTCTGATTGGTAAACAAATGAATAATGTCAGTCTGGGACGGAGGCGAAAAGGAGACCACAACAAATGTTGTGTGTCGGAGTAAATGACCACGGGTAGCCTAGCCGGCTCCCCCTGGGGCTTCCGAAAGAATTACAAGCCAATCAAGCCAACCAAGTCATCCAACACCCCAGACGTTGGGCCGCCTTCCCCCGGCCGGCTGTCATCCATGCCGGTTGTCAGGAGGCGGCCCGGCCCCAAGATCTATAGAAGAAAGCCACGGGAGGGCCGGCTTCCAAGGAACCGGCTACCAGATGGTCGACTCCACGTAGCCGGCCACTAGAAGGCCGACTTCAGAGCCGCCACCCGCAGTGCCAAGGACGCACTTAGAATCTGCACCCACATAACAGCGATGAGACAGGCGTGGCTACAAAAAGTCGCCACCCCGCATCTCCGGAGCGCGGCGTGGCTACATAAAGACGCCAGCACGGGCAGCCATCACCCGTCCGGGCGCTGCATCAGAGCCAAGTTGATCGTGACGCCACCCACGACAAGCTGTTCGTACCACCACAGCGGCGGGTCCCTTCGGTCGAGAGATGCTCGGCATGGCTCGGCCTCCCCGATCGGCCCGAGATATGGCTGGCTCCCCATAGCCGGCTTGTTCCCTCCCTCGAAGGAAGCGCCTCATTAAGGAGACAAGACGAAGTGGGGCTACAGTGATCGCCGCCAAGGCGGCGGCACTGTAGCCACGCTTACCCCGACAAAGCCCTCGTCGTCAGGATTGAGGCAACAGTAACGAGCCCCCGACAAAGCACTCAACGGTGGGGCCAGCCTGTCGACCAGAATGGCAACAAGGCGGCCCACTAGTCGGCTGTCTCGGCCGGGCGGAGAAGCCGGTGGATGAAGACACTGACGGCTAGGGCCCACACCTAGCCGGATTACCATTGTACCCCCAGGGGGTAGGCCTATATAAACCCCCCGGGGCACCCATGCAAAGGGTTGGACTCTGATAGTTTTAGACACCACATAGAGGGAAGAGGAGAGCTAGCCGTGCCCTTCGTCTTCCTCACGCCGAACAGCTCAAGGAGCCTCTTGTAGCCCTTGTTCATTTAGTGATCATGCGGAGACCTCGCAGAGCAGTAGTAGGGGTGTTATCTCCACGGAGAGCCCCAAAGCTGGGTAAGATTCGCCGGCGTGCATGTCTTCGCCTCATCCCGTTTCCAGGCACCGGCGACGTCTTATTGGCTCCCACTATGATTAGCCACACGTTGGCATATGTCGCACCTACCACCCGACATTTGGCGCCCACCATGGAGCCAGGTGCACCGTTGTCCGGAGACCTGTTCTGGACGGGAACCCTCTTCCTCCCCCACGGGCGTAGCCAGCCCGGCATGCCCGATGGCGCTTGCCCCAACACGCTGCAAGGCGTCACTGACGCCTGCGTGGCGAGCTGCCTCGCCGAACTTCTTGGCGAGGCTCGCATCTCCGACGAGCCCGCATCCGACGCGGGCACCGGCTGCCTCGAGAGCCACCTCGTCAGCCTCCTCGACCAGCTCCACGTCTCCAAAGAAGCCCGGCTGTGGACTTGGAGTCGGTTGGCTCCACCGACCCGATGCTTGTCGACTCCGACACGGCATCGATCGACGCCTTCCCCACCAACGTCGTCATCTTCGACGACCCGCTTCCCCAAGCCGACAGCTGTGGCAGCGCCATCACCGAGGTGCTGGTCATCAGCCACGGAGGCCCCTCGGGCGAGAACGCCCACGACGCCCCGCAAGCGGCGCCGCACGACCTGTCCGCCCCTCTCCCGGCTGACACCGACGCCGAGGCGCTGGAGGCACGCCGCCTCGCCCTCCACGCGGAGGGCCGGAGGATAGCCTCCCTGAGACGCCTCGCCAAGGCCCACCTGCGCTAAGTCGACCGCGCCGCCTTCGGCACGCCGCCTCCCGAAGGGCCGAGCCGACTTGGCATTGTCAAGAAACGCGGCGCAGCCATCGCCGACATGTTGGGCGTGGACCGCCCCGTCTACGCCACACCCCTCGAGAACCTGCGTGCCGCCCAGGCGGCCGTAGAAGAGCTGAACGGGCTAGGGCCCGACGAGCTTCCCTATATGGCAAGACGCATTCAGCAACTAATCGGCGCGGCCGCAGAGCGGCAAGAAGACATCGCCCGTGTTGAAAGCCTCCCCCCGCGCCGAGAGCACGCCGCAACGTCACGCACGCCGACTGCAGGCAATGCCCGCGCACGGCAAGAAAAGGAGCCGGCTGCCAGCCACAGCCGGACCCGGGTCTCCATCGAGCGCGACGCCGAAGGTCGCCCTCGAGCCGTGGAACGGCGGGGCAACCTGCCCCCTCCTCCACCTCACGGGCAAAGATACCCCACCCCGCCGCCTGTCATGCATCCGACTCTCAGTGGCCGACTTGGCCGCCGCGAAGGAGTAGGCGAAAACGACGCCCGCCACCGGATCGACCGCCTGGCGCGATCCCTGGCGTTGGAAGAAGAAGACGATGTCGAGCCGCCTTGCTTCGGCCCCCGCATCCGCGACGAGCCCTTCCCCAAAAGGTTCTCGCTCCCGAGAGATACGCCCAAGTACAACGGCTCCGTGAAGCCGGAGGATTGGCTGATCGACTACTCGACCGCAGTCAGCATAGAGAATGGCGACAGGCGCGTTGCCGTAAAATATGTGCCCCTCATGCTTCAGGGCACGGCACGAACATGGCTCAACAGCCTCAAGCCGTACAGCATCAACAACTGGCTAGACTTCACCGAAGCCTTCATCCGCAACTTCACCAGCACCTACAAGCGGGCTCCCAAGCCCAGGCAACTCTCCTTGTGCGTACAAGGGCCCACCGGGTCGACCCGCGACTACCTCACGCGTTGGGCCGAGCTCCGCAACTCCTGCGAGGGGGTGCACGACGTTCAAGCGATAGAGTACTTCACCGCCGGGTGCCGAGAAGGCACCCTCCTCAAGCACAAGCTCCTCTGCGACGAGCCGGCTACCCTCGACGAGCTACTCATCATCGCCGACAAGTATGCCACTGCCGACTCCTCAATGAAGACAGAGCTCCGGGTAGACGCCGTCGGGAAAGTAATCAACCCGGCTCCCAAAACGCCGGCTGGCGACTCTAGCCGACGCCCGTACCAGCACGACAACAAGCGCAAGGGCCCCATGCCACCTCCTCGCTACCGGCAGATGGCCACTGGCACAAAGACGAAGCCACCAAGAGCGGCCCGCCCAAGAAGCCGAGGGCGGCAGGACGGCTTGGCAGCCGCTTTCTCCCTACGAAAGAAGCCCTTGACGCCTGGCGTAAGTTCCACAAGCGCGAAGCCATCTAATCATACAACCCGGAAGTGCCACTGGCTCACCGGAATCACCAAGGGCGAAGGGCTGGTGCCGCCTCCGGCTCCCCAACAGCCGGCCGCTCGACCAGCAGTCGGAACCGTCCAAGACGAGTTCCCCAATGAGCATGCCGCCTACGTTGTTTTCACAAGCCATCCCGAAGACCGGCGCAGCCGGCGCCGACAGCACCAAGAAGTCAATGCAGTTGCTTCCAACAATCCCGAATTCATGCACTGGTCAGAGAGCCCTGTCAGCTGGAGCCGGGCCGACCACCCAGAGGTGATGCCGTCCCCGGGCTCCTATGCCTTGGTTTTGGAAGCGACCCTAGCAACAGACAGGCTTGCTGCCCGATGCTCTCGCGTACTGATAGACGGCGGGAGGAGCATCAACATCCTGTACCGGCATACCATGGAGAAGTTGAACATCAAGGCCAAACACCTCATGCCAAGCCGGACCGTGTTGCATGGCATTGTACCCGACCTGTCCTGTTCACCCATCGGCAAGATCAAGATAGATGTTCTCTTCGGAAACAAGGATCACTTCCACCGAGAAGCAATCTGGTTTGAAGTGGTGGACCTCGAGAGCCCTTACCATGCGCTACTTGGCGGCCCGCCTGGCCAAGTTCATGGCTGTACCCCACTATGCCTACCTCAAGATGAAGATGCCGAGTACCAAGGGCATCATCACCATAGCCGGCGACTACAAGAAGTCATCCGAGTGCGCTGCAGCCAGCAGTCGGCTGGCCGAGTCCCTCCTAGTCGCCAAAGAGAAGAAGATGTTGGACCGGGTCGTGGCCATGGCGGGCAAGCAGCCTGCCCTGTCCCCCGACCCCAAAGAGTGTGATGCCCAAGGTTCCTTCCAGCCGGCTAAGGAAACAAAGAAGATACCCCTGGACCCAGAGCACCTCGAAGGTTTGCCGCCTCGGGGCAAACACAGACGATAAATAGGAAGGCGAGCTCGACGATTTCCTCCGTGAGAATCGGGACATCTTCGCATGGTCCCCCAAGGACATGCCGGGTGTTCCAAAGGATTTCGCCGAGCACAAGCTACATGTGCGATCAGACGCCAAGCCAGTCAAGCAGCCCCTCCGCCGACTGTCAGAAGAGAAGAGAAGGATCGTAGGAGAAGAGATAGCCAGGCTCTTGGCAGCCGGCTTCATCATGGAAGTTTTCTTCCCGGAGTGGCTCGCCAACCCGGTCCTCGTGCTGAAGAAGAACAACAAGTGGCGCATGTGTATAGATTACACAAGTCTCAACAAAGCCTGCCCCAAAGATCCCTTTGCCTTACCCAGGATTGATCAAGTAATAGACTCCACTGCCGGATGCGAGCTGTTGAGTTTCTTGGACGCCTACTCAGGCTACCACCAGATAAAGCCGGACCCGGCCGACCGCCTGAAGACCGCCTTCATCACGCCATTCGAGCTTTACATTGCACCGACGATGACATTCGGCTTGAGAAATGCCGGTGCCACCTTTCAGCGTTGCATGCAGAAATGCCTCCTCAAGCAAATCGGCAGAAATGCCCACGTCTACATAGACGATATCGTGGTGAAGACGAAAAGACGCAACACTTTGTTGGAGGACCTCAAGGAGACATTTGAGAACCTGCGCCGGTTTCAGATCAAGCTCAATCCCGAGAAATGCGTGTTTGGAGTGCCAGCCGGCCAGCTCCAAGGCTTCCTGGTCTCTGAACGCGGCATTGAATGCAACCCAGTGAAGATCAAGGCCATTGAGAGAATGGAGATTCCTACCAAGCTGCGTCACGTCCAGAAGTTTACCGGGTGCCTGGCCTCCCTGAACCGCTTCATCAGCCGGCTGGGAGAAAAGGCACTCCCCCTCTATCGACTCATGAAGAAAAGCACTCACTTCGAGTGGAACGACCAAGCGGACCAAGCCTTTCACGAGCTGAAGAAGATGCTTGCCATGCTGCTTGTGTTGGCGGCGCCGACTCAGAAAGAGCCCATGCTACTTTATATCGCCGCCACCAGCCGGGTGGTTAGCACCGTCATAATGATCCAACGCCCAGAAGAGGGCTGAGCGCAGCCGGTCCAGAGGCCGGTCTACTACTTAAGCGAAATACTATCCGCCTCAAAGCAGAATTACCCGCACTACCAGAAGATGTGCTACGGCGTGTACTTCACCGCCAAGAAGATGAAGCCCTACTTTCAAGAGCACTCCATCACGGCCGTATGCACTGCCTCGCTCGCCGAGATCATAGGCAGCCGGGACGCATCCGGCTGGGTGGCAAAATGGGCCATTGAGCTAGCCCCCTACACGATCTTCTAGCAACCTTGCACCGCCATCAAGTCACAAGCATTGGCCGGCTTCCTCGTCGACTGGGCCGAGACCCAGTACCTGCCACCAGGTCCCAACTCCACTCATTGGCGGATGCACTTCGACGGGTCCAAGATGCGCATCGGCTTGGGAGCCGGCATCGTCCTCACCTCTCCCAAAGGCGACAAACTCAGATACACGCTGCAGATTCACTTTGCCGCCTCCAACAACGTGGGCCGAGCACGAGGCGCTCATACACGGACTCGGCTAGCCAAAGAGCTTCGGCATCCGCCGGATCCTGTGCTATGGCGACTCGGATTTGGTGGTCCAGTAGTCATCTGGCGACTGGGACGCCAAGGACGCAAACATGGCGAGCTATCGTTTCCTCGTTCAGCAAATCAGCGGCTACTTTGAAGGATGCGAGTACCTCCATGTGCCACGGGCCGACAACGAGCAAGCAGATGCCCTCGCACGGATAGGCTCAACCCGACAAGCTATTCCAACCGGCGTCTCTCTCCAACGTCTCCTCAAGCCGTCTATCAAGCCGTCTCCAGAATCCGACTCCATCTTCGTGCCGCCTAACCCCGACGCAGCCGGATCCGGCTTGGGGAGCCAAGCAGGCGGCTCGGGGACTTCAATAGGCGGCCCGGGGACTACCAAAGTCGCACCCGGCCCGGGGACTTCAGAACCCGGCCCGGGGACTACGGTAGTCAGCCCGGGGACTGCTTCAACACCCCAGGTGGCGGCCAGCTCCAGCTCTTCACCACCCAGCCCACTCGCCCTGGTTGCAGTAGCCGTGTTGACTATAGAAGAAGTCACAGCTCCATCATGGGCTCAACCCATCCTCAACTTGCTGATAAACAGAGAACTGCCGGCTGACGAGATCGCGGCAAGACAAGTCCAACGCCGAGCCGGCGCGTATACAATTGCCAACAGAGAGCTTGGCAGCCGCAGTGTCACTGGAGTCTTCCAGCGCTGCGTCGAGCCAGAGAAGGGCATAGCAATCCTCAAAGACATTCACCAAGGCAAATGCGGCCACCATGCAGCCTCAAGATCCCTCGTTGCCAAGGCTTTCCGCCATGGTTTCTTTTGGCCGACCGCCTTGGACGATGCCAAGGAGTTGGTCAAACACTGCAAAGGCTGCCAAGTCTTCAGCTCCAAGCAGCATGTGCCGGCTTCAGAACTCAAGACCATTCCCCTCACCTGGCCTTTTGCTGTCTGGGGATTGGACATGGTGAGCCCATTCAAGACGGCACGCGGCGGCATGACACATTTACTTGTTGCCGTGGATAAATTCACCAAATGGATCAAAGCGAAGCCGATCAAGAAGCTGAATGGGCCGACTGCAGTGACATTCATTGCAGACATCACAACTCAGTACGGCGTGCCACACAGCATCATCACCGACAACGGCACGAATTTTTCCAAGGGAGCATTGGCACGTTTCTGCGCAACGCAGGGCATCCGACTGGACCTAGCGTCCGTTGCCCACCCGCAATAAAACGGCCAAGTTGAGCGAGCTAACGGCCTCATCCTTTTCGGCATCAAGCCCCGGCTGGTCGTGCCGCTGGAGCGCTCGGCCGGCTGTTGGCTCGACGAGCTGCCGACCTTCCTCTGGAGTCTGCGCACTACTCCAAACAAGTCAACCGGCTTCACCCCTTTCTTCCTTGTATATGGCGCCAAGGCTGTCATCCCAACCGACATCGAGTTCGATTCACCTCGGGTAACCATGTACACAGAAGCAGAGGCCAAAGAAGCACGAGAAGATGGCGTCGACCCGCTGGAAGAAAGCCGGCTGTTAGCCCTCAGTCGGTCTGCCATCTACCAGCAGAGTTTGCGCCGCTACCATAGCCGGAAGATCAAGCCAAGATCCTTTCAAGAGGGCGACCTCGTGCTCCGGCTGATCCAGTGAACAGCCGGCCAACACAAGCTCTCGGCCCCTTGGGAAGGTCCCTTCGTCGTCAGCAGAGCATTGGGAAACGACTCCTACTACCTAATCGATGCACAGAAGCCGAAGGCACGAAAGAGAGATGATTCCGGCAAGGAGTCGAAACGACTATGGAACGCCAACCTCCTCCAAAGATTTTACAGTTAAAATGCAGTATGTATCACGCTACCTTTTGTACTAAGTATGAGACAATGGGCCCCCCGAGGAGCACTCGGCATCGCCACCTTTTATTTATGAATGACGAGTATCATGCCTATGATTTTGTCATTTCACCTTTTTTCGTCCCAAGACTTTGGGTTCGACTAGTCGCCCGGGGACTGGCCGCCTTTTGAGTTATATATAAAAGTTCCACCTGCAATCGGACATGTAGTGTGTCGCGGCACCCAAGCCCTCTCTTGTCAAAAAGCCGCATGATTCAAGAACCGACTGACCGGCTGACAAGAGTCAAAGGCAGGAACGGATGCCCACACGAAAAATGGCTAAGGACTAAAGAACTTATATAACAAAAGCCGGCTTCCCCCCATTGCCGACCGGCTACCAGAATAGCCGGCCGGCCGGCTTCCATTCAACCCTGCCGCAATCCAACAAAGCTCAAGTACTTGCCTTCACACAAGTAGCCAAGTTCCTCCCCAGCCGCAGACTACAGAGCAGCTGTTCGGCTAGGAAGGCGGCAATCAAGGGAAGCCAGCAAAGGAAACGGCATAAGGATAAAAACAAAACTCGAATGGAAGCCAAACACATGCATAATTATATTTACACAAAAGCCTTCGAAAGGCCGACATTCAACATAGTCTGAATACACCCCCAGTGGGTGGAACTGCACAAACTTAATAAAATTTGTTCAAAGAGCAAAAGCAGAAAAGCAAGAGCGGCAGGCAGGTCAAGCCAGCAGAGCAACAGGCGAGTCGGGTAGGTCGGCGGAGGCGGCAGTGCGTGCCGGAGGAGTGGCCGGCTGGCAAGTCTCGGCCGGATGTTCACCCCTGGCAGGCGGCGCGCTCGCGCGTGCCTCATTGCTAGAGGCACGATCAGACTGAAGCTGGCTGGTCACTTCCCTGTCTGGCACGACGTCTTCACCGCCCTCCTCCTAGTCGTCTTCGGCTTCATCGCTAGAAGCGATCTCCTCCGCCGAGTCCTCGCCCTCTGCCGGGTTCATCCCGAACCATTCCTCTGGCTGGGCGACTCTGCTGTCGTTCACTTCAGGAGCGAAGACGCTGGTGTCGGTGTACTCGGCGATAGCCGAGGCGCTGGATGATAGCCGGCCGCACCGCCACCAGCTCCTCGTTAGCCTCCTGCATGCAACTGCTCAGCTGGCGCAGGTTCAACCCAGGATACCAGGCCCGGACGAACTCCAGCGCCCGCCCGGCACCGGACCGAGCAGCGGAGGCCTTCCAGGCATCGAAGCGGCCAACCGCAACCTCCAGCCATTCGGCAATCCGACTGGGGGTACAGGGGATCACCTCGCCCGGCTAGAGAGCGGCCAACACTTGCGCACCGGCACGCTGAAGTCGGCGGAGCATGCGGTGATCTGGCTGCAGCCGAGCCTGGATCGCCAAGAGCTGCTCCTCGAGTGTCCGACTGGCATCTGGCGTGATTACAACCCCCGCTTGCCGGCGCGTCTCGCGGTGGGCCTCGATGGCTTGGCTGGCAGCGACGGAGTAGCCGGGGAAGTAGTCTGCGTGAAGAACAAGAAAACGGCACCAAAATCAGAAGATGAACAAGAAGACAAGGGGCAAGCAAAAGAGTGAGAAGAGGAAGGCGGCCTACCGTCGATCGTCGATCAGATCCTCCACCCGCCCATAGCCTTCGCTCAGCGCTTGCCTTGCTTCAGCCCAGCCAGCCGCCTCGGTCTCAAACTCGGCCTTAAGGGCGGCCTCGTTGTCCTGCGCCTTCTTCAGGGCCGCCTGGTGGCTCTCCTCCTGGTCGGCCAGCCTCTTGGCCAGGCGGTCGCGTTCTTCGGCCAAGGCGGCGATCTCGGCTTCCTTGGCGCGAAGAGTGGTCTGGGCCTCGCCTAGCTGCCCCCTAAAGTCGGCGTTAGCTCCTGCAAGCATGAAGAGAAAATAAAAAAGCAGTAAGGGAAAAGTCATATGGGAAGATCCGACCAGGCTGCTCAGCAGCCGGCCCAAATCTCGGGGACTACACCCAGTGGGTGCACTAACACGCCCCCACTTGAGATAGAAGAAACCAAGTTCTTACTCCGGCTATTCGTCAGATCGGCGGCCTTCTGGCTCAGCTCCTGGGCCTGGGAGTTGAAGGCGGCCGCGCGAAGATTGTGGTACTCCTGAAAATCAGATGGAGTGTGTATAAGAACAAGATTGCTATCAAAGCCTGCTAAGAAGTTTCAAGCCGCACCTTTCGTACCCGACTTGAAACTTCGGGATTACACCCAGTGGAGTGCGGCAGCGGCCCCACGGAAGAAATCAAAGAAGAAATCGATCAAAGCCAGAAGACTCACCCGGACGACCGCGCGCGTAGCGAGGAACTCCTGGGTGTATCGTTGCAGAAAGCCGGCCTGAGCCTGAAGCTGGCGTCGGACCTCCTGTGCCGCCCCATTCAGGTCGGCCGTCCCGCCATTGGGCGTCCACTCAGAGGTGCCGGCACTGGCCGCCTCCAGGTCATGTGTCGTCGAGCTGGCTCCCGCAGCCCTTTGCGGCTCCGGCATCGAGGACGCTTCTCCCACGCGCTGGCGAGGCACTGACTGCACCACGAGATCCGCCCCCGCCGCCGAATCGCCCTCGGCCGGCTGCCCAGGCGCCACGACAGGTCGGCCGCCTTGGCCCGCTCCAGTCGGCGCCGACTGCGGCGCCTCCCCAAAGATCGTCACGTCATCCTCCATCCTCTCCATCACCGGCTGGTCGCGGTCGGGTTCCTCCGACGGAGGTACGGGGATGTCACGAGCCACGACGCGAAGAGGAATGACGAGCTGCGGAGGTTGATTGCGCGAAGCCTCCGCCTCCCTCTCCGCGGCCGCGGCCTCCGCCTAGGCCTTGTTCGCCGCGTCGGCCTGCGCCTCGGCCGACTTCTCCACCGCCTCCTGGGCGGCCCTCTGCTCCGCCGCTTCCCGCTCCTCCCGAGCCTCCAGCGCGTTCCGCTCCGTTGCCTCCATGAGGTCGGCACGGGGGTCCACTCGGCGGGAGCTCAAAGACCCTCCCGTCGGCGCGACTATGGAGGCGGCGTCAACCCGCTCAAGGGAAAGCGGCGCCCTGTTCAACAAGCCAAAAAGACGGCTCAGATGAGCCTCAACTAAAAACAAGACAACAAAAATGCAAGACATACGGCACTTACGCCGAAACCGCTTATGGCTGCTTCACCACCTTGCGGAAGCGGGACGCCTTCGCTGCTGCCTCGTCTCACTTGGTTGCCGCCGCGAAGCTCTTGGGTTTCTTCGGCCAGCTGCCGAAGAGACCCGGCGCGGCCCGACGCTTCTGCGTGCCACCCCGAGCAGTTGGCGCGGCGGAAGGCCCCGCGGCATGGCGATCTGCCGCCCGGGCGGCGCTTGGGCCAACCGGCCGTCCTCCTCCGGCCGATCCTTGAAGTCGGCCGTAAGGTCGAGGCCGCCTGCCTCTCCGCTGGTCGCGACTACGGCGTCGTCCATGGCGGCCGCCCCCAGATCCGGGTCGTCGGGGTCGTCCACGGTGCGGTCGGCCGCGAACTGGCACTCCGGCCCTGCGGCTCCGGGCGCCGGACGAAGAGGAGGGCTCTACCCAAGGACAAAGCCGGTTAGTCAAGAGTCGGCTATCGAACACGGCGACAAAAGAAGAAGAGAACGAAGAAAAACTCACCACAGGCGGCGGGTTGGCCCGAGAATATGGCGCCTTGTGATACTGCCACTCCACAGTGAGTTTGCAATTGGAGATATAGTTCACCATGTAAGATACCTCGTCGCGAGGAAACTCCCTGGTGCTAGCCGGCATGGGTCGAAGCGGCCGCTCATTTGGCATATCATGTGCGGCCGGCTCTGGAGCGGGAGCACCCGGCGCTCCACGAAGGCGGCCACCAAGTCGGCCCCCACCAAACCCTCCGACTGGACCATCACCCGGAGCCGGGTGACGGCGGCATTCCCGGCCAAGGTGAGAGACCGGGCTCGGAAGGACCAAGACGCCGGCCTTGCAGGCGGCGGGCCGGCTACGTAAGCCGACAGGTTGAGGTAGTCACCTTGCGCAGCGACGTTCTTCACGTAGAAGTACGACTGTTGCCAAAGCTTCACCGACTGGATCAGCGGGATAGGCGGAAAAGGGTTGTTGTCGGTCGTCCTCTGCTTGGTGATAAAGGCGCCGTAGGGGCAGGCACGCCCGCAGATACAGTGCCGAGCTTGCACTGGAAGAACTCCCCCAGAACTCGAGGGTGGGGAGGACGCCAAGAAAAGCTTCGCACAGAGTGACGAAGGCTGACAGCAGCATCACCGTGTTGGGGGTGATGTGATGCGGCTGAAGATGATAGAAGTCTAGGAACAAGCGGAAGAACCCGCTCGCCGGCAGGCCGAGGCCGCGCAGGCAGTGCAAGCGGAAGATGACCCGCTCGCCCTCCTCCGGCGCCGGTGAAATCTCCGCCTCCGGCGCGAGGCGGGTCTTCACGAGGTCCTCGCTCGGCAACCGCCGCATCCGGCGGAGCCAATCAATGTGATCTTCGTGGACGTTGGAGCCGCCCCACGAGCTCGACAACGCCATGGGAACGGGGGGAAGGAAAGAGCCACGGCGGCGGAGAGCACGGCCACGCGACGAAGGAACCGCGGCGAGCCAAGAAAACTTCAGCGGGCGAACGGCGCTGGTGGCGAGGCCATGCGGCGACGAGAGAGTGATGAAGAAAATTGAGGAAGGAGAGGAGCGAGGGCGAGCGTGCGAGCCCCTGCCGCTCCCCCTACTTATAGGCTCGGGCGGCGGAGCCGAGGAGGCGAGGCGTGGGGGAACGTGGGATTAACTGCGCCCACACCCCCCATGTCCCGCGTTTATCACGCCCCAGAGGCGTGCTGTAACCGCCACGAGAATCCGTGCGGACCATTTGGGCCACAGAGAATCCGTGCGTGGGTCGAGGCGTAGGCTTAGTAGGCCCTGGCCTGCAGCAACGTCCTGTCGCGCGCGTGGGCTGGCAGGCTTTTCTGGACACGCGGCACGCGAGGTGGCGCGCAGTCAACACGCAAGCCGGCTCACGTTTCCCCCTTTTAAACTACGGAGCACCCCGAAGACGGCGCACCCGTTCAAGGCCGGCTCCTAGCTGCCGGCTTCCCAGGATAGGAAGCTGATCGAGCTTCTCGTCCTCCCTTCGACCTCAAAGCCCAATCAGCTTCGGGGACTACCGTCGGAGTAAATGACCACGGGTAGCCTAGCCGGCTCCCCCTGGGGCTTCCGAAAAAATTACAAGCCAATCAAGCCGACCAAGTCATCCAACACCCCAGACGTTGGGCCGCCTTCCCCCGGCTGACTGTCATCCATGCCGGCTGTCAGGAGGCGGCTCGGCCCCAAGATCTATAGAAGAAAGCCACGGGAGGGCCGGCTTCCAAGGAACCGGCTACCAAATGGCCGACTCCACGTAGCCGGCCACTAGAAGGCCGACTCCCAGGAGCCGACCACCCCGCAGGCGGCCAAGGCCGCACCCTCAGAATCTGCACCCACATAACGGCGACGAGACGGGGCGTGGCTACTGAAAGCTCGCCACCCCGCATCCGGAGCGCTACAGCTGATACAAAGACGCCAGACGGGCAGCCATCACCGTCCGGCGCAAAGATCAGAGCTGTTGGATCGTGACGTCACCCACGACAGTTGTCTGTACCACCCGCGGCGCGGTCCCTCCGGTCGAGAGATGCCGAAGGCAGCTCGGCCTCCCCAGTCGGCTGAGATATGGCCGGCTCCCCACAGCAAATCTTGTTCCTCCTCGAAGGAAGTGCCTCATTAAGGAGACAAGACAAAGTGGGGCTACAGTGATCACCGCCAAGGCGGTGGCACTGTAGCCACGCTTACACCGACAAAGCCCTCGTCATCAGGATTGAGGCAACAGTAACCAGCCCCCAACAAAGCACTCAACGGTGGGGCCAGCCTGTCGACCAGGAAGCCGGCAGCCTGCGGGGCCCACTAGTCGGCGGGCCCCAGCGGCCGACGGAGAAGCCGACGTATGAAGACACTGACGGCTAGGGCCCACACCTAGCCGGATTACCATTGTACCCCCGGGGGGTAGGCCTATATAAACCCCTCGGGGCACCCATGCAAAGGATTGGACTCTGATAGTTTTACACACCACATAGAGGGAAGAGGAGAGCTAGCCGTGCCCTTCTTCTTCCTCACCCCGAACAGCTCAAGGAGCCTCTTGTAGCCCTTGTTCATTTAGTGATCATGCGGAGACCCCGCAGAGCAGCAGTAGGGGTGTTATCTCCACGGAGAGCCCCGAAGCTGGGTAAGATTCGCCGGCGTGCATGTCTTCGCCTCATCCCGTTTCCAGGCACCGGCGACGTCTTATTGGCTCCCACTATGATTAGCCACCCGTTGGCATATGTTGCACCTACTACCCGACATTGTGTCTACAGGAGAGAGAGAGAGAGAGAGAGTAATTTTAGTGGTATGAGTCATATGTAGAGACATATAGGGTGTGTGAGAGAATCCCATAGAGAGAAAGACAAAGTGAAAGTCGAGTGGAGACTGTGTGTGTGGTGGTGAAAAAGAAAGCTTAGGCACCGAATGATACCAGAGAACAGTAGAGACGTGAGAGATAATGAAAACCGTGTAATGTATAATGATAGGGAGAGTGTGACACTTCTCTAGGGAGACGTCGAGAGACCATTTTTGCGAGGGTAGGAGAAACATGAAGTGAGCATGCGGGTGAGCTGGAGAAAAGAGAGTGATAGCTACCTGAAGGAGCATGCATGCGAGAGAGATGGGCATGAAATGAGTGAAGAAAAAAGGGATTCAAATATTTGAATTCGAGATGATGAGACATGTAATCCATACTCAAACCAAAATTGATCTATCAAACATGCATACTCATATGAATTAACGCACATCTATGTTATTTAATATGTAGATATTACTGATCCATACATTTTAGTAGAACATAATTTGGTTAAATTTTTTCGAATTCAACCTTAAGATTTTGAGATCGTTGTATTTGTAAATCAAATTATACATATAAAGGAGCAGAATTATTTGTTGTGCTTTTGAAAGTATATATAAAAAATTGATGTATATAGAATGTAATTTCAATTGAAAATGGATCCCGCCCGAAAAAAATAGTAGAATACAAACGGGATTCGAATTGAGTTGGCACGGTAAACATGCACTGTTCAAAATTTGAACAAAGCGGGGAAAAGTCGCATGATAACCCTTGAAACCAAAATCTGCGAGATGGAAATCGATCGCCTATCCCTGCCACGCAAAGCCTATCTACTGGATTTCTATAGTTTTCGATAGGGGTAGGTTTGTAATTTCACCCAAACGTGACGTAACCGCCTCTCACCCGGATGCATACACGGTGGGTGCCAAAACACAGCATGCCCTCGGCCGAAATCGACTCCCTACCCGATTCATATTCATACACGGTGGGCGCCAAAAACAAACTCTCGTCGGAAAATATTTGGTGTATGCGAGATTACCGTCCTATCCCCAACCGACTAATGTTGCTGTGATGTAGTAGAAATTTGAAATGGGGGCTAAGTTTGTAAATTTCCTCGCATTTGAGACAAGCGCCCCCTGAATACATGGTTCCCCCCGCCCCTTCCTCTCTACCTCCCTTTTCCCCATTCGTACTCCGTGGGCACCAAAACACCCTCTCCACCCCACCATCCTCCGTCCGCCACCCCATCCACTGCCATCCTCCTCCACCATGCCTGAGCTGATACCCCGATGCCGCCGTCCATTACAAGAGATCGACCTCTCTCATCCACGCCTTCGGACCGGGATCCTTGCATCCCGTCCTCTCGCTTCATCCCCACCGTCGTCAACCTTGCCGGCGCCGCTCCTACGACCGTCTGGTCAACCGCGCCCCGCCGCCACCGTCTACCCTCCTAGATCTTCTTCCACGCCGCCGACAGCCATCGGTACCGCACCACCGTCAAATTCTCAGCAGATGCGTACACGGTGCCGCACCAGAGGCGGTACTCTTTTGTATCTGCTCAACTTATTTATCGCAGCAAGAAAATAGATCGCCACTGCTTTACTCTGATTTCTTGTCTTGGTTGCGTAGTTGCCTTTGTCCGGTTTGCACCTTCAGATCCGCCATGGCACGCTCAACACTATACTCCCAATGCTTATGGTTTTCCCCTTTTATATTCCACACTAGTTAAATCACAGTAGACTAAATTTCAAAATTGGGTCAGTCGATTTTTCAGAGCTCGCCGGAGTTCGCCGGTGCGGTCCAAGGGGATCGGGTGGTTGTGGGGCCTCGCCTAACGAAGAAAACTCGACGCGGGTGGGGGTGGGGGTGGTGGAGGAACATAGGCGGTGGGGGCCGGTGGTCCGGCCGGAAGCCCGTGCGGTGTTCTGTATGGGAAGAATTAAGAGACGAGGAAGAAGAAGGGTTAGGAGACGTAGGATCTTCATCCAATCGCCTGAAATGGTCGAGAGACAGCTGGGAGTTGCATTCTTAATGCGCTCTGGTTCATCTTGTGTGGGCATTGCAAGCAACCAACATTTATTATCCAAAATCTGCTTGCTCTTCTTTACCATGTTCCTCTTCCATTCTTCTTTAATATGTACTCTCTCCGTTCCTAAATACAAGTCTTTGTATAGATTCCACCATGGACTACATATGGAGCAAAAATGAGTGAATCTATACTCTAAAATGTATCTGGATACATCTATATGTGATCCATAGTGGAAATCTCTACCAAGACTTATATTTTGGAACGGAGGGAGTATGCTAGTAGTACATTATGTTCCTTGTACTGAAGATGAGCAGGGACATTTGTAGTGTAGAGGTCTATATGGTCGGTTGTGATGGACACTTTGAGCCTCTATGATTCGTAGGATCTTGTAAACATAGGAATAGGATTTGTAGTGGCCTGCCCACTTGAATCCTATAAGAATAGCAAGGAAATGCGCGGAGCTGTGTCGCCTTTGAGAGTTACATGGATATTAACAGTACCGCACCTTCACTTGAAGAGAGCTAGTATCCGAAGCCTTTCTAGCCGCATCGCAATACTAGCACATATATTCCAGCAAATTCCACTTTGCTGATTTTACTCGATGCTTAAGGTTTTCCGTGATATCTACACTATGATCTGTGTAGCTGCTTTGTGTCGCACTAGCAGCAGTCCACTCTTGAAGCTAAACACCGCAATGACTTACAAAATTGGCACCAAGGCATTGAGTGCCATTCGATGCAATGAAACTCATACGCTCCCCACCTGCTGACTCTTGTTGAGAATATGATCCTAATGACTATTCTAACCTCGAGGAGTCAAAGGCGATGGCCTGTCCTGTTCACCCATCAAGGCTGCCTGTTCTAATTTGGCAATGTTTTATTGATTATGGTATCTTGCATATGTTGTCTTGCATTTCTTCTACTTTGTTGCACCGCCATCTGCTTAGTTTACTCATCATATATGTCGAGATGCCATGCCCATCCATTATCAATACATATTCCATGTGTCATCATACCATGTTTTTCCACTCAAATGTTGTTCGTGTGCATCAGACATCAAAAAGGAAGAGGGTGATTGCCGAACTGAAGGAGCACCAAAGAAAGTCCTTGAAAAACATGGTGGTGCCGGAGAAATCAGACATGACACCCACTTATATTGGCTGTACAACCAGGTGACACAAAACGTAGGACCGACTCCAAAGAGATCAGATAAACACGCCCAATATGCGACCCTATCCAAAAGGAACTCGAAGGTCCCACCAAGGATAGACCCGCATATTGAAACGCTTTTGCAAGGTGGATATCATTACATCAACATTACATAATAGATGGGGATACATACATAAGGCACAAATGCCACAAGAATACATCAACATCATATACAAGATCAACATCCGACTACGGATGAAACATAAAGAAGCTCAAACGACATCCACCACGCTAGCCCAGGCTGCCGACGGAACCTATCCCGATCGAAGAAGCAGAAGAAGAACTCCAACACAAATAAACATCGCTCTCGCGTCATGATCATCGCATAACCCGTACCTGCAACTGGTGGTGTAGTAATCTGTGAGCGACGAGGACTCAGCAATCCCATTACCATGGCTAACCAACGCAAATGAGAGCGAGAAGAGAAACAAAGGAACGGTCGTCAACTAGTAATGATCAAGAAGTGATCCTGAACTCCTACTTACGTCAGACATAACCCAGAAACCGTGTTCTCCTCTCGATCAACCCGAAAAGAGACACTCACGGTTACGCACACGGTTGGTGTATTTTAGAAGAGTTTACTTCAAGTTTACTACAACCGCATATTAACAAATTCCCATCTGCCACATAACCGCGGGCACGGCTCTCAAAAGTTTATACCCTGCAGGGGTGTCCCAACTTAGCCCATGATAAGCTCTCGCGATCAATGAAGCATATTCCTTCTCCCCGGGAAGACCCGATCAGTCTCAGAATCCCGGCTACAAGACATTTCGACAGCAATAAAACAAGACCAGCAAAGCCGCCCGGCGTGCGACACACCACGATAGTAGCAGCGCGTATCTCGTCTCGAGCCACGACCGGATGAGCAACAGACAACTAAAACCAAACCTCAAGTTTCCTTGAGGGGGCGCCAAAAGCACTCTAGTTTGGACCAACACTTAGACAAGCATTGGCCCGGGGGGCTGAATAAAGATGACCCTTGGGTTAATTACTCCCAAGAGAAATGTAGGTGGTGGTGAGGCAAATGGTAAAACCAATGTTGGGCCCTGCTGGAGGAGTCTTATTCAAAGCGAACTGTCAAGGGGGTCCCATAAATCACCCGACCGCGTTAGGGACGCAAAATCCGGGAACATAATACCGATATGACGGAAACTAGGGCGGCAAGAGTGGAACAAAACACCAGGCATAAGGCCGAGCCTTCCACCCTTTACCAAGTATATAGATTCATTAATAATATAAGATTTATTGTGATATCCCAACAAGTAAACATGTTCCAGCAAGGAACAACATCTCCATGTTCCAACAAGGAACAAACTTCATCTTCACCTGCAACTAACAACGCTATAAGAGGGGCTGAGCAAAGCGGTAACATAGCCAAACAACGGTTTGCTAGGAAGGGTGCAAAAGGTTAGAGGCTGACATGGCAATTTGGGATGGCTTGATAAACAGGGAATAGGTAGCGCAGCATAGCGATAGAACGAAGCAACTAGCATAGCAATGATAGCAATGAGATCCAGGGTAACGGTCATCTTGCCTGAAATCCCGCAAGGAAGAAGAACGAGTCCATGAAGAAGACGAACGGATGAAGCCAAACCAAGCGTAGATGAACGAATCCTCACGATCGCAACGAAACAGGAACTAACAAGAAAAAGCACACAACAAAGTAAACACACCACCATGAACAAGGCAAGATGCACAACAAGCATGATGCATGACAAGACTACATGAAACTACTCATGGCAAGAGATGATGCAAACAAGAACAACACATCAAAGCAAGTTTAAATGAGGCCGGGAACAACATATAACAATTCCGGTAAGTCCTCATATGCAAATTTCAAAATTGGTCCAGATCTGAATAAACCTTATGTTTAAGTTGTTAAACAGCAAGTTAAGATGCACCACGATGATCTACACGAAATTCTAGTCAAGTTACATATAAAGTTCATTTAATTCGGAGCTACAGTCTAGAAGAAATGAGCAAAACAAGATAAGCATGGCATTGATGCAAAATGCACATAAACATCAAGCAAACACCTCAAAACGAGGATGCAACATGATAATATGAAGCTACATGCAATTCTAAGCAAGTTTCATATAGAGCACACTCAAAACGGAGCAACGGTTCAACACATACACCCTATACAAGTCATGACAACACTGTCCAAAACAGCAACTAGGCATATTGAAAGCATCAAAACAACATGCTACAGGACCTCAACAACAAAACAAAAGGCATGGGCATGATGTACAGGTAAAGCATTACAAAACATGAACACTGAGCTATCTACAGAAATCACTATAACATGCTCGAACACACATGGCAAGATTGCAAATAATAACAGTTTCAGACTTTGCAGAAATAACATCAGGTTGCAATGTTTAGAGCTATTAAACAACATGCTACAGGAAATTATCATGTCAAAAAAAGGCATGGCATGAATCTACTAATTGCATAGAACAAATGTCCTTTACTGACAATAAGCCAAAAAGGACCAGAAAATATGATGGCACCCATGTAAACATGGCAAGTTATATTACAGATTCATACATGGCAGGAACAACAATAAGTAGGCATGTTGGTGAGCTTGAACCACTCACCACAGAGCAAAACATGGCATGGAAAGGCAACCAACAGTAATAAGACATGGCATAGAAGCTATACATGGCAAGAACAACATCATAGCATACACGGATCAACTACAACAACCTTGACAAAATTGAACAACATGTAAATAACCTGCCAGGAAACATTTTATAGCAAAAGTAGAGCTCGATTGACTCAAGCTATGGCACTCCATAATTGCAAACAAGGGCATGGATGGATATAGCAAGACATGTATAATAAAATATCCTTACTGAAGTATCTCAAAATATGCATGGAACTCTCTGTAGCATCAAGTTAACATGGCAACAAAATATAACAGAATCTGCCAGGAAAACAGCAACAGCAAGTACCCTAATTAACAAGCTTGATTCACTCTCTACACAACTCACAAAAATACATGACAAGCACCCCTGGAAAGATGGCATGACATATTACAGAACACATGTAGGACTCAAGTTCATAGGATGCACACATCAATCACGGCAACAATGACAAAAGTGCATGTTCTGATAAGAATCAGAAACTAACATCACATAGCACTCTTCCAACAGCATTACAGGCATCAAGATGAGCTCAAATGAAAATGAAGCAATCAGATGAAATGATCTACTCTTCGAGGCGAACAATTTGACATATTACACGCACGAAACGGAGCTACGGACGCAGAGCTATGGCATGATGAAAATGCATGAAAATAATACACAATCTGGGGACTTAGCAGATTTGGAGGGGGGAAAGAAAGTCAACCGCGGGGTTGGATCGGATCGGTGCGGAACCCGAGGTTCTCCGGAGATCCCGCCGGGGTTGGGGAGGAAGGCGGACGGGGAGGGGGGATCCGGGGGCCGGCGGGGCCCCGGCGAGGCGGGCACGGCGAGGTGGCGGCGGCAGCCTTCGGGCGAGGGCGCTGCGGCCGCGGAGGCGACGGGCGGCGGCTGCCGACGGAGGCGGGATGCGGGCGCTGGCCGGGCGCCGGCGGGACGCGGGCGGTTGCCGGCAACGCGAAGTGACGGGCGGCGGGCGAGGCGCGGCGTCCGGATGGCGGCGCGAGGGGCCAGGCCTGGGCTCATGGCGCAAGGGGCGGCGGCGCGACACGTGGCGGGCGGCCACTGGCGCGAGGCGGCGGCGGGGAAGCGTCCGGACGGCGCGGACATGTCCGTACGTCGCGGAGGACGAAAAACTAGGGTTTCGGGGGGGGAATGATCCGGAATTTCGGAGGGGAGGACATATATATAGGTAGAGGGAGCTAGGAGAGTCCAAATGAGGTGCGGTTTTCGCCCACACGATCGTGATCGAACGACCGAGAGCATGGAGGGGAGTTTGCTGGGTTTTGGGCCACTTTGGAGGGGGTGTTGGGCTGCAAAGAGAAGGAGGCTTTTGCGGTTACCCGGTTAACCGTTGGAGTACCAAACGACCTCCAAATGATCCGAAACTTGACAGGCGGTCTACCGGTACTATACCAAGGCCGCTTGGCAAACCTCGGTCCATTCCGAGACCGTTTAACACCCGCACACGAAAAAGAGGCAAAAGGGGCGCCGGAGACATAGGAGTGCCGGATTGCAAAAGCGGACAACGGGAAAATGCTCGGATGCATGAGGCGAACACGTATGCAAAATGAAATGCACATGATGACATGATAAAATGCAGATGATGACATGGCAAAGTGCAACACGCAAGCAAATGACATGGCAACGACAATGAATAAGCTGGCGGACACCTGGCGCATCGGATCCGGGGCGTTACAACACTCCTCCACTAACAAGAGATCTCGTCCCGAGATCTTAGGACCGAGATGGAAGAGAAAAGGGATGAGGTGAAACAAGAACTCAAGGTAAGAAGAAAGACTCGAGAGCACTGGAGAAGAAGAGGGGAACAACGAGAATGACGAGAGACGAAAGCTCACGGAATCAAGATAGACTCTGAAAGCACTCATTCTAACCGGAGTGGTTAGAATGAGAAAAGAAACGAATAAGACTGAAAGGATTTAGGCAGCACTCCGGCTGAAAATGGAAGGGAAAGAACATGAACTAGAGGGGATGGAATGCTACTTGATGAAGACAAGACACAAAACCTCCGGAAAGAATTGAAAGAGTTGAATGAAAAGAATGGATAAGAATATGACAACTTGTGCCACGAATGAAATTGAAAGCATCTTAGAAGAAAAGATTGAACAGAGTTGTTGAGAAAATCAACCACGAAGAATAAGCTTGTTGTGGACTTATGGAAAACATCTCGAAATTGATGAGGTGATAACCGTTCACAAATTGAAATGATTGGATAGCTGAGAAGAACGAAAGAATGCAAAACTCCACTTCAAAAGAATACAGAGAATTATTTGCACTTTGAGAAGCAAGAAGAAGGATACTTGAGCTCCACCAGCAATAATCTTGATGAACACTTGAAAAATGAATTAAATCATGAAGAACCACCATGAAGAACTCCGGTAACAAAAGGATGATGAGATAGAAATGAAGGAAGAAAGAATAAGATGAGCTTGCCTGAATTAGATGGAGGATTCCAACGAAATGACCGAGGAAATTTTGAACTCCGGAAAAGAAAAGATGAAAACACTTGGAACTAGAATTTATTCATCAAGAAAAAACTCCGAAGAAAGGGATTAAACACTTCGAGGAAATAAGAATAAGATTTATTGTATGTTTATCCTTCATCAAATTAAATTGATGACAAGCAATGGATTTTGCATATTACTTATTCTTCTAGAAAAAGAATTGAGAAGTGACATATCACAAACTTGAGAAGGACTTCATGAACCACCGGTAGGATTCGAAAGAACGAATGGATTAAAATGATACTCAAGGGAAAAGAATCTTGAACGAACCACCGTAAGAAATCGGAAATGACTGACGAAAGAGAAGAGAATGAATCGTCGGAAAGAAATAGAAATCACGAAGATACTTGAGGGAAAATTAGTGACAAGAGAACGAAGAGATCGTGAACTGAATGACGAATGCTTGAATGAAGCACCGGAAGAATAATAAGATGAACGAAGCTGAAAAACTTGGAACGAAGAAATATTCCGAAAAGATGACCTCCGGATGATCGAGATGGAAAGCAACCCCTGAAATACTCCGGATGATTTAAACGAATAGCGCGACTGGAAACAATTTGATAGGATAACATCGAGCTAGCACCGCAAATCTTCGGGAGAACGGACAAGATTTAGGGAAAACTCTACTTCGGTCTTCAAATGAAGACGAGAAACACCACCAAAATTACTGAGACACTCCGGGAGAATGAAAAGCGAAGGGGTTGAGCCAACAATGAAATGATTTGAAATCAATCTTGGAAAAAGCATGTGACTGATGAAATTCATTCTTACATCACACTTGAAAAGAATTGAGAATAACTCCGGGGAAATTAGAAGAGTCAGGTAAGATCCTGGGAAAAGACCTGTGGGTTAGGGCCCACTAAAAGAAAACACCGTTGAAAAAGGATTGTTCAACAGATGGATGCTGCACCGGAACGGTTGACATATTAGAATGAGGTGATAACCTCGAATTAATTGGAACACTGACGAATCTCCTGAGATGACTTGAGCACTCCGGAAGGATAAACTGGCGAGAGGCGAACGAGCAAGGAGAAAACATTTGAGCCGAGGAAAAAAAATAAGATCAACCCGAAAAACTTGAATTGAGTGCACCAGAAAAAGAAAGGGATGAAGAATGACGAACGAGATGAGAATTCACCGGTTAAAATAATTGAGGGAAGACTGAAGAGGCTCCACACGAATGAAATTGATGCTCGAAAGAGACTCAGACTCCGGGAAGAAAAAGGGTGGGAGGGCGGGAAAACAAAGGCAACTTGGAAGGGGAAACCGACGAATATCTTGAAGAGACAACACCGGTTGAAATCATTGAGGAAAGAAAGGTAAAGACTTCGCACGAGTAGGATGGATACTCGATTACGGACTCTGGTTCCGAGAACAAAAAGGGTGGGCGGGTGGGAAAATAAGACAACTGAGGATTGAATTTGCAAAGATGAAGGGGTTCGAGTCGACTTGACGAGAAATGCACCGGATGAAAAGAGTCGAGGAACAACTACGGAAAACCAACTGCGTGATCCTAAAGAAAAATTTGAAGGGGAAGAGGAGTAAGTCAAAACACCTACGTCAAGATTCCTCACCAGAGCGACGAAGGGGCTAAGGAGTAAAAAGAATTCCTACTCTTCGATATAACTAGACTCCGAAAATAGTTTTCTTCTAGACTCAACAACGGCCAAACTACACGATCAAACAAGGGGGCTCCTAAGGTCGGTCGAGGCTCTGATACCAACTTGTCACGCCCAATATGCGACCCTATCCAAAAGGAACTCGAAGGTCCCACCAAGGATAGACCCGCATATTGAAACGCTTTTGCAAGGTGGATATCATTACATCAACATTACATAATAGATGGGGATACATACATAAGGCACAAATTCCACAAGAATACATCAACATCATATACAAGATCAACATCCGACTACGGATGAAACATAAACAGAAGCTCAAACGACATCCACGCTGCTAGCCCAGGCTGCCGACCTGGAACCTATCCCCTGATCGAAGAAGCAGAAGAAGAACTCCAACACAAATAAACATCGCTCTCGCGTCATGATCATTGCATAACCCGTACCTGCAACTGGTGGTGTAGTAATCTGTGAGCCACGAGGACTCAGCAATCCCATTACCATGGGTAACAAGACTAGCAAAGCTTAAAGGGAAAGGAAGGGGTAAAGTGGTGAGGTTGCAGCAGCGACTAAGCATGATATGGTGGCTAACCAACGCAAATGAGAGCGAGAAGAGAAACAAAGGAACGGTCGACAACTAGTAATGATCAAGAAGTGATCACGAACTCCTACTTACATCGGACATAACCCGAAACCGTGTTCTCCTCTCGATCAACCCCGAAAAAAGACACTCACAGTTACGCTACGGTTGGTGTATTTTAGAAGAGTTTACTTCAAGTTTACTACAACCGGATATTAACAAATTCCCATCTGCCACATAACCGCGGGCACGGCTCTCGAAAGTTTATACCTGCGGGGGTGTCCCAACTTAGCCCATGATAAGCTCTCGCGATCAACGAAGGATATTCCTTCTCCCGGGAAGACCCGATCGGTCTCGGAATCCGGCTACAAGACATTTCGACATGCAATAAAACAAGACCAGCAAAGCCTCCCGGCGTGCCGACACCCTCGATAGTAGCCGCGTATCTCGTCTCGAGCCACGACCGGATGAGGAGTCCGTTACAACTAAACCAAACCTCAAGTTTCCTTGAGGGGGCGCAAAAGCACTCTAGTTTGGACCAACACTTAGACAAGCATTGGCGGGGGGCTGAATAAAGATGACCCTTGGGTTAATTACTCCCAAGGGAAATGTAGGTGGTGGTGAGGCAAATGGTAAAACCAATGTTGGGCCTTCTTTGGAGGAGTCTTATTCAAAGCGAACTGTCAAGGGGGTACCATATATCACCCGACCGCGTTAGGGACGAAAAATACTGGAACATAATTCCTATATGACTGAAACTAGGGCTGCAAGAGTGTAACAAAACACTGTGCATAAGGCCGAGCCTTCCACCCTTTACCAAGTATATAGATGCATTAATAATATAAGATATATTGTGATATCCCAACAAGTAATCATGTTCCAGCAAGGAACAACATCTCCATGTTCCAACAAGGAACAAACTTCATCTTCACCTGCAACTAACAACGCTATAAGAGGGGCTGAGCAAAGCGGTAACATAGCCAAACAACGGTTTGCTAGGAAGGGTGCAAAAGGTTAGAGGCTGACATGGCAATTTGGGATGGCTTGATAAGCAGGGAATAGGTAGCCTTGACATAGCGATAGAAACGAAGCAACTAGCATAGCAATGATAGTAATGAGATCCAGGGTAGCGGTCATCTTGCCTGAAATCCCGTAAGGAAGAAGAACGAGTCCATGAAGAAGACGAACGGATGAAGCCGAACCAAGCGTAGACGAACGAATCCTCACGATCGCAACGAAACAGGAACTAACAAGAAAAAGCACACAACAAAGTAAACACACCACCATGAACAAGGCAAGATGCACAACAAGCATGATGCATGACAGGACTACATGAAACTACTCATGGCAAGAGATGATGCAAACAAGAACAACACATCAAAGCAAGTTTAAATGAGTAGGAAACAACATATAACAATTCCGTGAAGTCCTCATATGCAAATTTCGAAATTGGTGCAGATCTGAATAAACCTTATGTTTAAGTTGTTAAACAGCAAGTTAAGATGCACCACGATGATCTACACGAAATTCTAGTCAAGTTACATATAAAGTTCATTTAATTCGGAGCTACGGTCTAGAAAAATTAGCAAAACAAGATAAGCATGGCATTGATGCAAAATGCATACAAACATCAATCAAACACCTCAAAACGAGGATGCAACATGATAATATGAAGCTACATGCAATTCTAAGCAAGTTTCATATAGAGCACACTCAAAACGGAGCAACGGTTCAACACATGCACCCTATACAAGTCATGACAACACTGTCCAAAACAGCAACTAGGCATATTGAAAGCATCAAAACAACATGCTACAGGACCTCAACAAGAAAACAAAAGTCATGGGAATGATGTACAGGTAAAGCATTATAAAACATGAACACTGAGCTATCTCCAGAAATCACTATAACATGCTCGAACACACATGGCAAGATTGCAAATAATAACAGTTTCAGACTTTGCAGAAATAACATCAGGTTGCAATGTTTAGAGCTATCAAACAACATGCTACAGGAACTTATCATGTCAAACAAAGGCATGGCATGAATCTACAACTTGCATAGAACAAATGTACTTTACTGACCATAAGCCAAAAAGGATCAGGAAATATGATGGCACCCATGTAAACATGGCAAGTTATATTACAGATTCATACATGGCAGGAACAACAATAAGTAGGCATGTTGGTGAGCTTAAACCACTCACCACAGAGCAATACATGGCATGTAAAGGCAACCAACAGTAAGAAGACATGGCATAGAAGCTATACATGGCAATAACAACATCATAGCATACACGGATCAACTACAACAACCTTGGCAAAATTGAATAACATGTAAACAACCTGCCAGGAAACATTTTATAGCAAAAGTAGAGCTCGATTGACTCAAGCTATGGCACTCCATAATTGCAAACAAGGACATGGGTGGATATAGCAAGACATGTATAACAAAATATCCTTACTGAAGTATCTCAAAATATGCATGGAACTCTCTGTAGCATCAAGTTAACATGGCAACAAAATATAACAGAATCTGCCAGGAAAACAGCAACAGCAAGTACCCTACTTCACAAGATTGATGCACTCTCTACACAACTCACAAAAATACATGGCAAGCACCCCTGGAAAGATGGCATGGCATATTACAAAACACATGTAGGACTCAAGTTCATAGAATGTACACATCAATCACGGCAACAATGACAAAAGTGCATGTTCTGATAAGAATCAGAAACTAACATCACATAGCACTCTTCCAACAGCATTACAGGCATCAAGATGAGCTCAAATGAAAATGAAGCAATCATATGAAATGATCTACTCTTCGAGGCGACCAATTTGACATATTACACGCACGAAACGGAGCTATGGATGCAGAGTTATGGCATGATGAAAATGCATGAAAATAATACAGAATCTGGGGACTTAGCAGATTTGGAGGGGGGAAAGGAAGTCAACCGCGGGGTTGGATCGGATCGGCGCGGAACCCGAGGTTCGCCGGAGATCCCGCCGGGGTTGGGGAGGAAGGCGGCCGGGGAGGGGGATTCGGGCCGGGCGGCCGGGCGGCGCTGGCAAAGCCAGGAGGCGACGGGCGGCGGTTGCCGACGGAGGCGGAGGTAGCGGGCCGGCTGGCCGGGCCACGGGCGTATGGCGAAAGTGACGGGCGGCGGGAGCAGGCGCGGATGGCGGCGCGGAGGGCAACCGTTGCCTCGCCGCTGGCGGCACGCAGGGGCGGCGGCGCGCTGACACGTGGCGGGCGAAGCATCGGCGCGAGGCGGCAGCGGGGAAGCGTCTGGACGGCGCGGACATGTCCGTACGTCGCGGAGGACGAAAAACTAGGGTTTCGGGGGGGAATGATCCGAAATTTCGGAGGGGAGGACATATATATAGGTAGAGGGAGCTAGGAGAGTCCAAATGAGGTGCGGTTTTTGCCCACACGATCGTGATCGAACGACCGAGAGCATGGAGGGGAGTGTGGCTGGGTTTTGGGCCACTTTGAGGGGGGTGTTGGGCTGCAAAGAGAAGGAGGCTTTGCGGTTACCGGTTAACTGCTGAGTACCAAACGACCTCCAAATGATCCGAAACTTGACAGCGGTCTCTAGGTACTATACCAAGGCCGCTAGCAAACCTCGTCCATTCCGAGACCGTTTAACACCCGCACACGAAAAGAGGCAAAAGGGGGCGCCGGGAGACATAGGAGTGCCGGATTGCAAAACGGACAACGGGGAAAATGCTCGGATGCATGAGACGAACACGTATGCAAAATGAAATGCACATGATGACATGATAAAATGCAGATGATGACATGGCAAAGTGCAACACGCAAGCAAATGACATGGCAACGACGGCGAATAACTGGCGGACACCTGGCGCATCGGATCCGGGGCGTTACACTGTACCCATACTTCACTGGCCACACCACTAGCCCCACCACATTGGACCTGCACTGCAGCAAAAGGTATACCTATTTCATTTGCCATAGCACCAGCTATACCACAGAAAAATCCCACTCCAGCAAAAAGTACAGCAAGTCCATCGTCAAGACCTATCCCAACTGCAGAGACGGCCAATTGCTGCAAATTGGAACCCCATTCCATTTATTCCCTGTTTAAAAGACAATGCTTTCAATGTTGTTAGGGACTACGTGCATATATTCCCATCATGGGAAGATTATTGTGAAGACAAACACCATTTTCAGATCTTCCTGTCCAACTTACGTGTAAGTGCTATTATTCATGGTTATTATTTTCCTATTTTCTGCTGATTGAACACATCAATGATTTACATTAATTGTTGTAACTAGGCGAGGGTCAATCTGGATAGTCATGCGAGCAAAGCTTGCTTGTGATTTTCAAGGAAGCATTGCAGCAATATCGGTGTTACCTGCGGAAATCACACTTTGGTGGCAAGTCTATAAACGAATTTCCGGTGAAGTCTCCTATGCTAAATTTAGAAGGCATTGAATGGAAAAACCTTGTTATGCACTGGTCTCGTTCCCAGGATGAGGTAATCGCCTATGAAATCACATGACAATTTGAACTTCTACTTTTCCGCATGTGCCTTACGGATCTTTTTTGCAGGAAATCTGCTCGTAGAAGAATTCCGGTTTGAAAAGAACGACAGGATATCGCAAATTGTCGGCGTTCTGGGAACGGGGGTCCCCAGACTTGCCTGCGTGCGGCCTGCGGCGTGGCTCGAAGGAGGCCCAGCACGGCCCATCTTCATCAACGCAAGCTCAAGACCCTCGCGAGGGGCCAAACCTCATGGGCGGGGCGACAAGGAGCTTCTCGAGCACGGCCTCGTCAGGCTAGCTCATGAGGAGGCGGAGAGTTCAAGGCGTGGTACCTCGCGAGGTGCCCATGACGCAAGCCATGACGACCAAGGGCGCCGGTCGAGGCGCCAGCCATGAGTGACCTCCTTTCCTCTTTGGTGCAAAGGGAGCAAGCGCAAAGTAGAGCATCAAGCAAAGGCATCCATTTGATTGCAATGAGACCAAGACCAGCCCAACGGCTGGAAGGGAGTCATCGTGGAGCCCAAGCTGCGTCATCACGAGCCTTTGGCAAAGCGAGGACCAACTTTAGTCAGGATAAGTGTACCCGTTGTTCCCCTTCAAAATGACCAATTGTTGGCGCCCTTCCCGCTCAATATTTGGGAAGAGGCCCAGGGCCTTCGCCTATAAATAGGAGTAGCCACCCCCAGGGCAGAGGGATCCGCCCCCGGAGGAGACCGGAATCCTCATCAAGAAACCAGTAGCTAGAGCGACTGAACACCACCTAGCAGTTCATCACACCCGCCAAGAACAGACCCTCACGAGGCTGTTCTTCCTTGTATTGTTCCTCGTCAGCCCAAGAGGCAATCCACCACACCACACACTGGAGTAGGGTATTTCACCACAATGGTGGCCTGAACCAGTATAAATCGCGTGTCTCTTGTGATGTTCCGTTTAGTAGTTTAGGTCCCAGCGATTCGGCGAGGTGCGAGACGGTGGAGGATTGGATCTCCGCACGCACCCCAGTGTTCGAACCTCAAGGGTCTGCCGGAACCCGAAATCCGACATTTGGCGCCCCACGTAGGGGCGCGCCGGAATCTGCCTTTCGTCGCCTCGTTCTTCCCCGACCATCGCAACCATGTCTGACGCCCGTCGGGCCCGCGCCGAGCGCCGAGCCGCCCTAGCCTTCCATGTCGCCCAGACAGCTCTAGTCGGCGGGCGCCCTCGTCGTTCCGTCACTGCCGTCTAACGCCGCCACCGCCCGGGAACGACAGCAACAAGCATCGCCCCAAGACTCGTCCATGAGGCGGGAAGGCCGCACCGCCACGCCTTCGCTCACCCCGCTGGTTCTTCATCACGCTACGCAGCTGCCATGGAGGCCCGGGCTGCACTCATCGCGACAAACGAGCTCCTGCGAATCAACCGCCCGACGACGCTTCACGAAGAATGGCTCGACCGAAGTCGCCGAAGCTCGTCTGCAGCAGAGGCGCCTCGTCGTCCGTCTCGCTGCAACGCACCCCGCCCCGCGCGGGCGATGAAGCTCCCGGGGCGCCTCAGCCGCCTCCTCCTCAAGAAGGCACGCTGGCCCCAAGGCGCGCGGCCCCTGGGCAGAACCCGTTCCACCAGGCGCCGGCGCGGCAAGAGCAGAGCTGTCAAGAAGTTCCTCACCCACGAGAAGCTGCCCGAGCGCTCCCCGCTCCAAAGACGTCAGACCTGCGCTGCCCCAGCCGTGGCGCTGGGAGGCCCGCAAGACCAAGCTCTTCAGCCGTCCGAGGCCCTCATGCCACGGCGGGCTGCCGCGCTTTCACCTCCGAAGCTGCAGCGTCGCGTGGCCCGCCAAGTTCAAGCTGCACTGCCTCCTCGCCACGACGGCACACAGCTGACCTTACGGAGTTCCTCCAGCTTTCTACGAGCTGGGCATCGAGCTGCCAACGGGATGAAAAGGTCATGGCGAACTGGTTTCCCATAGCGCTCAGGACGGAGCCCGCACTGGCTCCCGAATCGGCCCTGTGCACGATCTCTTCTTCGGGCCGAGATGCGCACTCCGCTTCATCGCCAACTTCCGTGGTACTCGCGACCGGCCACCCGCCGTGGAGCGACATGCACCGAATCAAGCAGCAGCTGGGAAACCCTGCAAAAGTACATCGGCGCTTCAACAACGCACACCTCAAGATACCGAGGGTAACGGAGGAGGCCATCATCTCTGCCTTCTCCGACGGGCGCGGCGCGACGTCAAGATGAAGGAGGAGCCGGGCGATGCATGAAGATCTGTGCATCTCCTTGAGCTGTTCAACTTGGCGACCAAGTGCGCGCCAGAGGCTGAGGAGGGCGCCTCTCCCTCCTCGAGCTGCCTGCCATGGATCCAAGAAAAGAAGTCCAAGGCCAAGGACGTGAAGCGCAAAGGGGCTGCCGTACTCGCGCCGAACTGCAGACACCAAGCGAGGCGCAGATCAGCCCGAGTCCTCCAAGGGAAGTCGATCACTGCGTGTACCACGACCTCCACACCCACAACACCAATGAATGCCAAGAGCTCCGGCCGCGGCGCTGAGGAAGGGTCGGCAGATGCCCTGAGCGCAGCGACCGGGGCTACGGCTGAGGAGGAGGAAGGAATGCAGGACACTGGGAAGACTGCGGCCCGCGCCAAGGGTGGCGCGACCAACCTCGCGAGGACCGTTGGCAAGACCCACCTCGCAAGGGAGGCTGGAGGGATCAGCCTCGCGAGGATTGCCCGCAGGGGAACGCAGGCCTCCCTCCACTGCCGCCGCAGCCAAGGAGAAATGAGGCAAATCATCGGGGACGAGGGGCTAGGGGCTTCCGGGAACCGCGTGCGATCGTGCATCTGGGCGGAGCTCAAGCCCCACCTCTCAACAGATTTTCAAGCAGTTCACCCGCAAGTGAATGCAGTCCTCCCCAAGCTCAAGGCCACGCACCCTCTCGGTGGTCGGCGTGCGCCATCATGTTCACTTCGGCCGGATCAGCTCAAGTCTTGCGCGGCCACGGCCGGAGTTCTCCCGATGCTTTGTTCCCCAATCATCGCTAACGTGTTGGTCACTAAGACCCTCATCGACGGAGGGGCAGGACTCAACGCCCCGTCTGTGGAAACATTCAACAATCTTCAAGTGCTCTTACGATCCTTCAGCCAACCAAGCCTTTCTCCGGATTCACCGACGGCTCCACGGTCCCGATCGGGCAGGTCCGCCTTCTGTCACCTTCGGGGCTCGCGACAACTACCACACCGAAGCTCATCGACTTCGACGTCGCCGACATTACGCCGTCAGACAACGCCATCCTCGGGTACCGGTCTTGGCCAAATTCATGGCCAGAACTCCACCACGGCTACAACGTCCTCAAGATGCCAGGAAGCGGCGGGGTCATCACGATGCCTGTGGAAGAGAGACGCAGTGTGCTCCCTGGAGCGAGCCTTTCAGGCCGCATCGCTAGAAGACCCAGACCACAGCAGCAGGAGGCCTCCCAAGGCCGCACCCAAGAAGAAGAAGACATCGACCGGCCCGGCTCCTCAAGAGACAGGCCCCACAGGGCCCGCACCAGGCCAAGGGGAGCCTCCTTCCATCGCATAGGAAAGCGCGCCCGGCGCCCTCCTCAGGCCGGGCTCGGGGGCTCTCCCCTAGAGGGCCGCCGACCTCGCCAAGGTCACGAGGGAGGTGCTTGGGCACCACGTGGAGGCGTGCCAAGCACGTTTCCTGCAAGCAGGAGCAAGGCAAGGAGGGCCGAAGCCTCAGGAGTTCGTCAGCAAGGCCATTCAGGAGCTACAAGAGTCAAGGGTCATGAGGGGCAGCCGCCGCCTACCCGCTGTGGCCCCCCATCCAGCCGAGGATGGTGGGCTACGCGTCTGCATCGACATACCAGGGCTCAACCGAGCCGCATCTCAAGAGCGCCTCTGGCCCTCGCGAGTGGGACGTTGCGAGGGCCCGCCCCACAGCTACGTGCACATGCCTCACGGCCGCCAAACGCGGGTTGCTGCGCACCAAAGATCTCATGAGGGCCATCCCGGATGCTCGAGAGGTCGTGCACGCCACAACCCCGACGGAGATGGAGATGGCCCCGAGGAGCCGCCTTGGCGCCCGGATCCTCCCGAGGCCCCTCGGCACGGGGCTCGTGGAGGATCGGCTCCGCAGCCCACCGAGTCTGCTACACCAACACCCCTTCGTCCCCAACATCACGGTGATATCTTTAAGTTTATTTCCGGCCGGGAGCACCTTGAGGCGCAGATTATTCCCAGGCCGCGTGGGTCCGTCCCTGCGGCATGTATCCCTTTTATCTCATGTCATTAGCCTATCCTGTTGGGGGCGCCCCTCAGGCTGCATCATCCCCAAGCCGCTCGGGCCTGTCCCAGCGGCGTGTATCCTTCTTACGTTTTCCTTAGGATTATGCCCTCGCTCCATCATGCTTGTTATTTGGTGCCTTTTCCTGGGTGATGTAATCTTGCACGTTAAAGGGGGTGCACGAGCATCGCGACTCGTGGCTCCTACCGGCTCTTCGCCCTCACCCTCTAGTCTTGTCCATGACACGGCTTGCCCGGCCGACGGCCGAGACCAGCCCGAGAGCCGGGACCCGAGGACGAGTTTCGTCATCTAACCCAGCTTGCAGCGTTAAGGGGGTGCCTGAGCATCGCGACTCAGGGCTCCTACCGGCTCTCCGGCCCTCACCCTCTGGTCTTGTCCATGGCATCGCGACCTTGCTTGCCAGCGACGGCTGAGACCAGCCCGAGAGCCGGGACCCGAGGACGTAGAGTTGCTGCATCTAACCCAGCTTACGCGTTAAAGGGGGGGTGCCTGAGCATCACGACTCAGGGCTCCTACCGGCTCTCCGGCCCTCACCCTCTGGTTTTGTCCATGGCATCGCGACCTGGCTTGCCAGCGACGACTGAGACCAGCCCGAGAGCCGGACCAAGACGTGAAAGCACCGCACTGGCCAAATTTGCAGGAACACACTCGAAGATAAGGCCCAGAGCCAGGCGCAACCCGCCTTGAGGTAGGGCCCCGTGAGTCCTGCGCTGGCTCACGGGTGCCCCAATGCACCTCGCGAGGCCTCTCGCGCTTCTCCCAAGCAACTAACGGCAGAACTAACGATCGCCATGGCGAGCCCTTGTTCCTTTTGTGGTGAACCTGCAGGGTCCCTTCAAGGAGCACGAAGCGACCTCGCCACGCAATCTCTCGCCAGCCAAGGCACGGACCTAGCGCCGCACCAGGAAGCATTGTCCTGACCCTCGAGATAAGTCACCCTCCGGACACACTAGTTATCGCAACACCATCCCCACACTCAATGCAACCCCATGTTAGCAATGTCGCTCTCCTTTCTCACCGAATGATGGCTGCTTGAGCGCCAAGGGGGACCCCCTGAGCATCGCGACTCAGGGGCTCTTACTGGACCTCGGGCCGCTCACCTCCTGGCCTTGACCACGGCATCGCGACCTAGCATACCAGCGACGGCTGAAGCCGCCTTGGGACTGGGACTTGTCGGCGCAGAGCATCAAGCCCTCACGAGGTCCGAAAGGAAGAAACTAAGCTAAGACGGAATAAGCATCTCGCGCTGCTTCACAATAAGGATCATATTGACAAACGGTTACAAACATCTTACAAGCCCCGCGGGGTACATTCTTGGCTCCTCGCAGGAACAAAAGATGCGAATCCTAAGGAGTCCTACCTACAGGGACCACCGCGGCAGACGCCGTCATCAACAGTGGCCCGTCCGGCACCGGCGCCAACCCCATACAGATCAGGGGCGACGACGGCCTGACGAGCCCGCCCTGCTCCGGGAGCGGCGTAGGCTCGGGGGCTCGTAGCTGCCGTCGCTCATCTCCGGCGTCGCGAAGAGCTCGGCGGAGTCGCTGGATCCTCCGGCGCCTTCGTCGCCTGAGGAGCTGCCAAGGGAGTGGTCGGTCGGCCTCTGTCTCACCGCAGCAGGACCTCGACCACCTCTCCCGGGGCAGCATTCCAGCCGACAACCCTCCGCGTCGAAGACCTTGAAGGACACCACCGAAGCACCATCGTACTCCAGGTGGATCGTGAGGGCGCCCATCGCCCTGCAGACCCGGGCGACCTCGCCCCAGCCTCGAGTCATGAAGACCTCCCCCGGGGCAACTACCGCGACCTCTGCCCCGGTCGCGAGGGTGCCACAGCGAGCGTCTTTGCAGCGAGTCCTGTGGGTTCCCCCTGCTGGACGACGGAGGCGAAGAAAGAAGGAAGACGAATCCACGATTTAGGGGGCGTGGCGACGTGAAGCACGAACTCCCGGCTGGAGCCCTCGGCGTGGACTCCAGGGGGGAAGACGCACACCTTCGTTGCCCGCCGGCGTCGGCGGCGGCGCCACTTGTGTCGCCCGGCGTCGCCTCCTTCAGAGCCGCCAATGTGCGTGTACAAGGGAAGAGGGAACCCTGGTGGCGGCCGCTCGCCCCAGGGCATGGGCGCCTCCTGGCGAGCGCTCTTGTCCTGACACCAGAGGGCAAGCCATTTCTTCGGGGGGAGCAGGTCAGGATCCTCTTGAGGAGCCTTTCCCTTCTCTTCCGTGGAGAACCGGCGGATCGGAGCCATGGTAACCAGACGAAACGAGGAGGAGGAGAAGCAGAAGGATAGACTGGAAGGACGCGCGTCGTTCCGTACTTATAGCCGGCGAAGGCCAACCGTCGGCATCCACGATCACCGGTAATCATGACCTACTCTGCATGCAGGCACTTGTCGAATCCGGGTGGTTACCGAGGCATCGTGGGGAAGCAGTGCGCACGCGTTCAATCAACCGCCACACGGCGCCCAAGGCCGCAGGCTGTTAGAGCCCGTGACGCTTTGCACTTGCCCTTTTGCCTCTCTGCTCGGCCAAGTTCGGGCGCGCCGTGGGCCCGGGGGCTACTGTCGGCGTTACGGGAGCAGGGGTCCCAGACTTGCACACTGCGGCCTGCGGCGTGGGCTTGAAGGAGGCCCAAAGACGGCCCATCTTCATCAACGCAAGCTCAAGACCCTTGCGAGGGGCCAAACCTCTCGAGGCGGACGACAAGGAGCTTCCTCGAGCACGGCCTCGCCAGCTGGCTCATGAGGAGGCGGAGAGTTCAAGGCGGGGTACCTCGCGAGGTGCCCATGACGCAAGCCATGACGACCAAGGGCGCCATTGGCGCCAGCCACATGATGTCCTCCTTTCCTCTTTGGTGCAAAGGGAGCAAGCGCAAGTGAGAGCATCAAGCAAAGGCATCCATTTCGGTGCAACGAGACCAAGACCAGCCCAACGGCTGGAAGGGAGTCATCGTGGAGCCCAAGCAGGCGCCATCACCACAGCCTTTGGCAGGCGAGGACCAACTTTAGTCGGGATGTACCCGTTGTTCCCCTTCAAAATGACCAATTGTTGGCGCCCTTCCCGCTCAATATTTGGGAAGAGGCCCAGGGCCTTCGCCTATAAATAGGAGTAGCCACCCCCAGGGCAGAGGGATCCGCCCCCGGAGGAGACCGGAATCCTCATCAAGAAACCAGTAGCTAGAGCGACTGAACACCACCTAGCAGTTCATCACACCTGCCAAGAACAGACCCTCGCGAGGCTGTTCTTCCTTGTATTGTTCCTCATCAGCCCAAGAGGCAATCCACCACACCACACACTGGAGTAGGGTATTACACCACAATGGTGGCCTGAACCAGTATAAATCTCGTGTCTCTTGTGATGTTCCGTTTAGTAGTTTAGGTCCCAGCGATTTGGCGAGGTGCGAGACGGTGGAGGGTTGGATCTCCGCGCCCACCCCAGTGTTCGAACCTCAAGGGCCTGCCGGAACCCGAAATCCGACACAAATATGCTGCCCGCTACTTTACTCTTGTTAGTACCTGTTGTCCTGTATCACTGTACTTGCATACATACCTGGTTCATTATGTGACAGCAGTATGCATGATAGCATGCTTATCAATTGTTCACTCCAAATTATCTGATCTGTATGAATGGTTACATTAGTGTAGAATATATCCAATGCCAATGTTTTTTTAGCTCTGCATTGTTCTTGTAAGTACATGTTGTCCTTTACCAGTGTACTTATAATGACAGGTAGTTGTTCATGTACCATCACTCTGCAGCTTATTTTCCTTTGCCCTCCATTTTCTACACATCAGATCTATATTTACTGTTACCATAAGGTTGGTACTAAATAAGTTTAGCGGTGCATTGCTCTTGGATGTACCTTTTGCCTGTATCATTGCACTTACATTTATAGCTACTTGGTTATGTAGCATCACTCTTCATCTTATCTTAAATATTCTCCATTTTTTCGTATATTACCACATCTATATTTACTCTTAACAAAATGTAAAATAAAGGCAATGCTTTTGAAGAAGATTCGGCGGTAAACTTCTTGAATTGCCCCCCCCCCATCAGCATGGACAAGGCCTTTATAGAGCCTGTCTTCACCAATAATGTAAGTTTGTCCATCTCAAGCCTTCAAACTTTGTTGTATATATTTGGTTAGGCATGACTGCAAATAACTGTTTATTTTTGTGTTTGCATCAAATTGCTTATATAAAGTTTATTATGTAGTTCATAAACAAAAGTTTGTCCTTCCTCAATTTAAGTTTTCGCCAGTTGTACAACCAAGTTCCTTCTTCATACCATGTAAATTAAACTATCTGAGCAAGTGATCTTCTTTTGCACTTTGCATGTATGCTTCTCGTTTCTTCATCCGTAATCCAATTGGTGTGGTGAACCTACCAACTACAAAGACAATGTCATATTCTCGCAATGTCTTAACTATGAACAATGTCATATCATTCTACTATTATTTAAACCGTCTCTTTATTTGCCAATTTGAAATGGTACAGCACACTAACCATTGATACTTATGAGTTCTTGATCTGTAATCCAGTGTTGTCGTGAAGCTGCCAACTCCTTCACAATGTCATTTCCTGCCATGTCTTGACCTGATATTGTGTTAATGCAATTTTAAACTGTGTCACTTTATTCGTTAGTGAGAAATGTGATGAATTGTCATCACTGATACTTTTATGTGCAAAACATGTCATCTGTCTGCTTGTTTATCTTTCAGAGTGAGGAAGATATAAGTGTTGAACAAGCTTAGCCTCATCATCTTGCTTTCGGTGCTATGCGCAGACTCCCAGCAGGCTAACCTTTCTTGAACTATATTGAAGTCTTTGTCGGTTTTGTATATTATTTTGTCGGCGTGTTTATTTGCCTTTGGTGGCGATCTTTGATGCCCAAAGTGTATGTAATCTGTCATTCGCTTGTGCTTTATTATCATAGTGGCGAACCTTGATGCCCAGTGGATGTAATATGCCGTAATTTCTTTATTGTATAGTCTAGGTTTTTTATTATTCACGATGCTGCAGTTATTTTACTTTATATATATCATGTCTTTGCAAGAACCGCCAAACCGTAAAATTACGGTACATAATCGAACGTCATGCAATCACGATGTAGGTTGGGCACGAAAGCGTGCGAACAGCTCACGGGCGGCATGACCCGAAATAAACCCGCCCATGATTGTGCGAATCAAATCACGGGATTTTAACAGCCAAAATTGTCTCGGTCCTTGTTTGGCCCATCGGATATCGGCGAAAGCAGGCGGATGCAAATCGGGTCGTAGTTAGGCCCAACTATATGACGGGCTTTTAACGGCCGAAATTAATATAGGGCGAAATGTTAAACAGCCCTTAACAATGTGCCAAAACTAATATCAGGCGAATTACTAAGTGGGCCTTTAGCAAGTGGGCCCAAAAGCATAGTGTCCGATTCTTGGGGCTGAATTTGATATGGGCCATAATTGAGCCCAAAGCCTCTTAAAGGGCCGGACCCGATCTGGGTCGTAATTTTGCCCAGAACGTGGTAGGCTTATAACGGGTCGGATCTCATATGGGCCACTTTTATGCCCGGAACGTGGCAGGCCATTAATGGGACGGATCAGATATGGGCCGGCATTTGGCCCAAAACATGGCATCCAGTTAATGGGCCGGCCTACTAGGGTCCTCAAAATCTTGTGGGCCTACAGCTGGGTCGGCCCATTAGTGTCGGCGAAATCTCGTGGGCCTTTAGCTGGGGCGGCCCATTATGATCCGCAAGAATCTTGTGGGCCTTTACCTGGGCAGGCCTATTATAGCACACAAAAATCTTGTGGGCCTTTAGCTGGGCGGGCCCATTATGGCCCGCGAAATCTTGTGGGCCTTTACCTGCGCCGGCCCATTATGGCTCGCAAAATCTCGTGGGCCTTTAGCTAGGCCGGCCCATTATGGTCTGCAAAATCTTGTGGGCCTTTAGCTGGGCCGGCCCAATATGGTCCGCAAAACTTGTGGGCCTTTAATTGGGTCGGCCCAATTAAACTTGTTGGGTCGTGCCACGTGTCGACGTATCATAGGCATATACATTCAATGAGTGGATGACATCATCCCAGCGGTGAGCCGACACGTGTTTCCTCCGACCAATGATGATTTTACACGTGGAAAATCCCCATTGGTCGTGGCTGTTAACGGGTTATCGGATCCAAAACCCGACCCGATAGCTTAACGGCGTTCGATTACGGTGGATGCCACGTATCGGTCACCCTTGACGAAAAGCACTTACGTGACGCGATTTATCGTCATGGAAGTGGACACTTCCATGATGATAATTTTCGTAATGTCATGGAACACTTATGCGACAACACGTGTATGACTATCTTGATTCTATCATAAATTTGTCATTGATGTACATGCATGACAAAAAACGCTACCTACTGTGACAAAAACGTATCATCACAGAAGTGTATTTTTTTGTAGTGTATGGTGGTGGCTAGTCCTATTTATAGAGGCCCTGGTCCTCTCCCCAAACATTGAGCGGGAAGGGATCCAACAACGGCCAAATTCGAAGGGAGACAACTAGTACAAGTTATACTGACTAAAGGTGGTCTTCGCCTGCCAAAAGTTCTGGTGGTGACGCCGTCTTGGGCTCCATGGTGACCTCCGTCCTATCATCCTGCTGGTCTTGGTCTCGTTGCACCGATATGGAAACCTTTGCCTGATACCTCGGGACTCCTCGCCTATCAACATGCATGACAAAAAACGCGACCTACTGTGACAAACACGTATCATCACGGAAGTGTATTTTTTTTGTAGTGCTCCCTCCCACCAAAAGACACATTTCCACTCTTCCTCCTTGCTTTCCAAGTTCAAACCTTCACTGCTCCTTACTGGCAGCTCAGCCTCCTTGCCGGCGACCCTTCTTCTTGTAGTGCCGCTTCCTCGCCTGCTACCCTTCTTCCTGCAGCGCCGCCTCCTCGCCAGCGGCCCTTCTTCTTGCAGCGCCGCCTCCTCGCCGGTGACCCTTCTTCTTGCAGTGCCGCCTCCTCCCCGGCGACCCTTCTTCTTGTTGCGCAGCCTCCTTGTCGCCGACCCTTCTTCTTGTTGTGAGGCCTCGTCCATATGGTCAGGTAATCAACACCTCACCCACACCATCATCCTCCTTCCCTGTCCCACATGCCCCGACCGACGGCGCGACACCTTCGGCCGAAATCACTGTCCCCCTCCTCTAATTAAGCGCCGCCCACAACCATTTTGCACGATGTATAATGTGGAGCTCAGTAGCACCTGGCAGCAGAAGCAAATCGCGGCCGCACGCGCGCACAAGATCGCTATGGCTGCCATGCGTGCCGACCGCCAGATCTTGGAGGAGCACCTCGTCTTCGAGGCCACCGTCGACACCGCCACGTGGTTTTCTACTTTAAAATACAGTTCATGTTGTTTTCTCGAGGCCACCGCCAGCTCCTTCTAGTGATTTGTCCTTTGTAATGTTAATATGCAATCTGATGTTCAGTTAATAGTTTGGACCTCTGAAATGTAATGTTCAGTTAATAGTTTGGTCCTTTGAAATGTAATTTTCAGTTAACAGTTTGGTCCAGCAATTGCTACATTTCGTACTACTATTCTCAAGCATTCTTTGTTTTGTTAATTGTCTTATCTTCTAGTACATGTTTCTATTCTGAAATGCCGTGCTCAGTTAACTGTTATGGTTCATTTGGTCTGCTATCCATTTAACTGTTTGGTTCAATTCTGCAATTTGATTTTAATTTGCTATGGGTACAATTTTCTATTGTTATGCATATGGAATAAATCGAATTTGGCTCGACTCAATACATATTCTACTGATAGTATGGCAACTCTCAGTTAACCTGATCAAGATCTTCCTTATGTGTGTTGCAGGGAAACAATGGGTGACACCGCGGTTTACCATCGAGGTATGCTCATGCATGGTCCTTTCGCTCATAGCACATTATTGTGCAGTTGCAGGAATCATTATAATATTTAGGTTTCTTCCAATTTGGTCTTGCACATGTAGGTCCTGGTGTCATAGGCTTAGACCCACTGTTCGACCTATAGGGAAATGAGATGTCCATGAATATCAGTCAAGTCAAGAAACTCAGAAAGATTGTTAGGATGAAGAAACTTGCGACGAATAACCACAAGATATTTGTTTGCACAATGAAGAACACATCAGTCAACTATAGGATGGTACTAACTCTTTTACCTTGTTTTTACCCCTTGCGCCATTTCAACATCTATAACAACAATTTATGCATATATTTGTTTTGAGTACTTTCCAAAGCAGTTCACTGATGATTACCTCTCAAATCACCTGCATGGTCAATAGGCGAGGAAGGTATTCATTCAACACCCACGATACAATATTGAAGTCTTCCTCAAGAGGACGAAGTTTGGGCGGGCAATTATCCATAGCCAGAAGTTTGGGCGGGCAATCATCCATGGGCCGAAAGTTGCAAGGACATTCAACATCACTGAAGGCTCGCTATTTTCCTTCCGCTTCTGCAATTTCCCAGATGAGATTCATCTGTCTATTTACCGCGTATGATGCTACTTTCCAAAGGTTTTTGATGTTGCATGTGAAACTTGGTGCTTTTGTGTAATGGCGTAACTAAGGGTCGAAACTATCTGATGTAAATCGATTACGAAATCCTGGTTGCCGTTATACGGATATCAAATATCTTGTGTGTTTTATAAGAAATATCAATTTGATTACTACATGGATTATCAATAATAGGCTAATTACCCTGCTTATTGTGGTTTTCTGTTGCAGACGGTTACTTAGACAGCACCGTGGGCAATGAACTCAAACAACCCACACGGTTTCTATAAAGTACGCGTGTTCAATCAACTAACAATCACACACGGCTTCCGACAGAAAACTGTTTGCGTTAGGCCACCTTGCACGAATGTTTCCACACAAAAAACTGTGTGTGATATACATACGAACGGAAATGTCTATCTGGGATTCACCGTGTGGGATGTACATACAAATGGAAACGATTGGGTTTCGATGCCTTGCCAGATAGCACAAGATCTCATTTTGCCCTAGCCTGTGTGCCAGGAGGGCCTATCCCCGACGGTTTCTGGGTCGTGTGGGAAGGACCCCCCCTATCGCCCACACTCACTTGGTGACGGTTCCAAACGCCATCGCGGAAAGGGGTTAAAAACCATTTGTATAGCACGTCTCTCCACCAGTGAGTGACCGTTGCTACCTTGCGCGCGGTACGTAGAACGAGTCGAGACGTGGTGAGTCGAGCCTGTTGGTTGGCTGTGGATGAACAGTTCTCGGTGGGGGTTGGATGAATAGGACCCCGTGGTAGTAGGCCGTTTTCGCTGGATGAACAGGACCCCGAGGAGGACGTCGCACTCCAGTCGATTGGGGTGGATGAACAGGACCACGTGGAGGCTCTATGAACAGCGGCCGGTGGAGGCTCGATGAATAGTAGCATGTGGAGGTTGGAGGAGGTCGACGGCGGATGAACAGTAGCTCGTGGAGGCTGGAGCGAGGTAGTAGACGGTGGATGAACAGGACCCCGTTTTGACTGTAGGCGCTCCAACACAAGTCTGTTTCCTGCGTTTTGCGGTACACCACACCCCTCCCGATGAACAGGACCCTGTTTTGACCGTAGGCACTCCAACACAAGTCCGTTTTCTCCCTTTTGCGGTATGCCAGACCCTTCCCGATGAACAGCACCCTGTTTCGACCGTACGTGGTCGAACAGAAGCCCGTTTCCTCCATTCTACGGTACACCAGACCTTGTTTCGGTTGTTTCGTCCAAGCCGGTTGGCTCCCGATGAACACGACGCCGTTGCTGTCTTCCAAAGCCTCTCCATGTACACGAGCCCTGGTCGTACGTATGCGCAAGTAGGCATTCAAGACCCTGCCCGTATGTACGTACGTGGTCGTATTTTTTGGCATCTTGCTATATGTACGTGTACATAGTTTCGAAGGGACTGCCTGAACATCTACATCGGGGGCATGTCGAGTCTTCCTCTGCCGCCAACTCAACCACATGTGCCACTGCTTTCTCGGCCATGGTTCATCATTGCGGAGAGACTGATCGACCAGTATGTACATACATGTTCGCGACAATGCTACGTACGCTTCGATCGGGTGGGTCCGGCTGTTAGGGAGGATAAGATGCACTTCCTTGCGTGCGAAGATATACCTGGTGGGTCCTGGATGTCGGGGGAGGAATCATTTCTATTTTGCCAGTAATAAGGAGGCACTTCCTTGGTTTTGAAGATGTAGCTGGTGGGTCCAACTATCAGCCTCACAGCCTAAAGTCCACAGCCGATGACTATCGTTCGTTGACCACGAGGCACCGAGAGCACCAAGGTGGTGGACGACGGCGAGGCCTAGGAAGGGAACGACGAGGAGCCAGAGAAGACGAGGCGGGTGGATGGCCACGCGGAGGGGAGCACGAGGGTTCACTGGTTCGGTTGCAGCGTAAGGCCGCCGTCGCCGGAGAATAACAGGGGGACGATGTTACTATCCTTTTTGACACACTTGTGCTTCAAAGTAGCACCATGATCTTCATGATACAGAATATCCTATGATATCACTCTCATATACTAGTGGGAATTTTTCATTATAGAACTTGGATTGTATATTCCAATGATGGGCTTCCTCAAGTTGCCCTAGTCCTTCGTGAGCAAGCGAGTTGGATGCACACCCACTTAGTTTCTTTTTGAGCTTTCATAAAGTTATAGCTCTAGTGCATCCGTTGCATGGCAATCCCTACTCACTCACATTGATATCTATTAATGGGCATCTCCATAGCCCGTTGATACACCTAGTTGGTGTGATAGTATCTCCCTTTTTTTATCTTCTCCACAACCACCGTCTATTCCACCTATAGTGCTATGTCCATGGCTCATTCTCATGTATTGCGTGAAAGTTGAAAAAGTTTGAGAACATAAAAAGTATGGAACAATTGCTTGGCTTGTCATCGAGGTTGTGCATGATTTAAATATTTTGTGTGATGAAGATGGAGCATAGCCGGACTATATGATTTTGTAGGGATAAGCATTCTTTGGCCATGTTATTTTGAGAAGACATAATTATTTTGTTAGTATGCTTGAAGTATTATTGTTTTTATGTCAATATTAAACTTTTGTTTTGAATATTACAGATCTGAACATTCATGCCACAATAAAGAGAATTACTTGGATAAATATGTTAGGTAGCATTCCACATCAAAAATTCTTTTTTTATCATTTACCTACTCGAGGACGAGCAGGAATTAAGCTTGGGGATGCTTGATACATCTCCAACGTATCTATAATTTTTTATTGTTCCATGCTATTATATTATCTGTTTTGGATGTTTTATATGCACTAATATGCTATTTTATATGATTTTTGGGACTAACCTATTAACCTAGAGCTCAGTGCCAGTTTCTGTTTTTTCCTTGTTTTAGAGTTTCACAGAAAAGGAATACCAAACGGAGTCCAAACGGAATAAAACTTTCGCGATGATTTTTCTTGGACCAGAAGACACCCAGGAGACTTGGAATGCAAGTCATAAGAGCCGCGAGGTGTCCACAAGGGTGGAGGGTGCGCCCAGGGGGTCGGGCGCGCCCCCAACCTCGTGGGCCCCTCCTAGATCTCCTGACCTAATTCTTCCTCCAATATATACTCTTATACCCCAAAAACATCTAGGGGAGCCATGAAACCATTTTCCACCGCCGCAACCTTCTGTACCTGTGAGATCCCATCTAGGGGCCTTTTCCAGCATCCTACCGGAGGGGGAATCTCATCACGGAGGGTTTCTACATCAACACCATTGCCTCTACGATGAAGCGTGAGTAGTTTACTTCCGACCTATGGGTCCATAGCTAGTAGCTAGATGGCTTCTTCTCTCTCTTTGATTCTCAATACAAAGTTCTCCTCGATGTTCTTGGAGATCTATTCAATGTAATACCCTTTTGCGGTGTGTTTGCCGAGATCCAATGAATTGTGGATTTATGATCAGCTTATCTATGAATATTATTTGAATCTCCTCTGAATTCTTATATGCATGATTTGATATCTTTGCAAGTCTCTTCGAACTATCGGTTTGGTTAGGCCAACTAGATTGGTTTTTCTTGCAATGGGAGAAGGGCTTAGCTTTGGGTTCAATCTTGTGGTGCTCGATCCTAGTGACAGAAGGGGAACCGACATGTATTGTATTGTTGCCATCGAGGATAAAAATATGGGGTTTTCATCATATTGTTTGAGTTAATTTCTCTACATCATGTCATCTTGCTTAAGGCGTTACTCCGTTTTTTATGAACTTAATACTGTAGATGCATGCTGGATAGCGGTCGATGTGTGGAGTAATAGTAGTAGATGCAGAATCGTTTCGGTCTACTTGACACGGACGTGATGCCTATATCCATGATCATTGCCTTAGATATCATCATAACTTTGCGCTTTTCTATCAATTGCTCGGCAGTAATTTGTTCACCCAGCGTAATATTTTCTATCTTGAGAGAAGCCTCTAGTGGAACCTATGGCCCCAGGGTCTAGTTTACATCATATTAGTTTTCCGTCAACTTACCAATTTCTATCGTTGTTCCCTTATTTTACAATCTTTACTTTCCGTTTCATAAACCAAAAATACCAAAAATATTACTTTATTGTTTATCCATCTCTATCAGATCTCACTTTGCCAATAACTGTGAAGGGATTGACAGCCCCTTTGTCATGTTGGTTGCAAGTTGGTGTTTGTTTGTGCAGGTATTCGGTGGCTTGTTGCGTAATATCCTATTGGATTGATACCTTCGTTCTCAAAACTGGGGGAAATACTTACGCTCCTTTGATGCATCACCCTTTCCTCTTCAAGGGAAAAACCAACGCAAGCTCAAGAGGTAGCAAGAAGGATTTCTGGCGCCGTTGCCGGGGAGATCTATGCCAAGTCAAGACATACCAAGTACCCGTCATGAACTCTCATCTCTCGCATTACATTATTTGCCATTCACCTCTCGTTTTATCTCCCCGACTTCTAAAACAATTTTCGAAAAGATTTGTCTTTTCTTCGCACTCCTTATTCATCTCTTTTCTTTTCCATGGCCGAATCTAGAAGAGCTCCAAGTTTTCTCTCAGGTTCAAGTACCTTGGATAACCCATTTGTCCTTTCTAAGCTTATAAATAATGATGCTATGGAAAAACTTACTGGGATAGTTGAGGAGGATTTCAATCTTGATGAAGATGATCCCAGAATTTTTCGTTATTTGCTTGATGAATCTTTGGAAGATGCTTGGGATCAGTTGCTGAGGATACGAGCCAGCTACGTGCCCCAATATCAAATTGAGGTTTACTGAAAAAGCTTTTATTTTAGCCTTCCCCCTTCTTTTAAGCAAGTTCTGGATTCTATTTTTGAAAATGGTTTCCTTGGAGGGACGCCATCGACACTTATGAGAAGATGAAATCCATATTCGGGCACCCAAAGGAAAAGAATGTTGAATCTTCTGCCATTATGATTTTTTATCAAAATAAAGTAATTAAAGAGATGAAGGCAAGTTTAGATGAAAAATTTCGCAATGTGCTTAATCTTTCATCTACGATCAATGGCCATGTGCTCTCACAAAACATAAAGATAAATGCCATCGATAAGAAAATTTCTCTTTTCTTCCCCAATGCCAAAGATGATAATACTTAGATCTATTCGTGTTTTTATGCCTAGCTAGGGGCATTAAACAATAGCGCTTGTTGGGAGGCAACCCAATTTTATTTTTGTTCTTGCTTTTTAGGTCCTGTTTTGCTTTGTATAAAACATCTAGCCACTGGTTAGATATGGTTTTGTGTTTTAATTAGCGTTTGTGCCAAGTAAGACCTATGGGATAACCTACGGTGATAGTTAATTTGATCTTGCTGAAAAACAGAAACTTTTGCGCTCACGAAAACAATTATCATTTTTTACTGGAGAGTGCATTTTAGTTGATTATTTTTGCAGAAGACTAATAAACAAATTATCTAGTACTTCCTATTTTCTCAGGATTTTTGGAGTTACAGAAGTATTCGAAATATCTAGAGTGCTACAGACTGTTCTGTTTTTGACAGATTCTGTTTTTCCCGTGTTGTTTGCTTATTTTGATGCATCTATGGCTAGTATCGGGGGTATGAACCATGGAAAAGTTGGAATACAGTAGATACTACACCAATATAATTAAAGAATGAGTTCACAACAGTACCAAAAGTGGTAATTTATTTTCTTATACTAACAGAGCTTACGAGATTTTCTCTTGGAGTTTTGTGTTGTGAAGTTTTCAAGTTTTGGGTAAGGATTTGATGGACTATGGAATAAGGAGTGGCAAGAGCTTAAGCTTGGGGATGCCCAAGGCACCCCAAGGTAATATTCAAGGATTTCAAAAAGCCTAAGCTTGGGGATGCCCCGGGAAGGCATCCCCTCTTTCGTCTTTGTCTATCGGTAACTTTACTTGAGGCTATATTTTTATTCACCGCATGATATGTGTTTTGCTTGGAGCGTCGTATGATTTGAGTCTTTGCTTTTTAGTTTGCCACAATCATCCTTTATGTACACACCTTTTGAGAGAGACACGCATGAATCGTAATTTATTAGAATGCTCTATGTGCTCCACTTATATCTTTTGAGCTAGGCAAAATTGCTCTAGTGCTTCACTTATATCTTTTTAGAGCACGACGGTGGTTTTATTTCGTAGAAATAGATGAACTCCCGTACTTATATTATTTTGAGAGTATCTAAACATCATGGTAATTTGCTTTGGTTATAAAATTTGTCCTAATATGATAGGCATCCAAGAGGGATATAATAAAAACTTTCATCTAAAGTGCATTGAATACGATGAGAAGTTTGATTCCTTATGATTTTTTTGAGATATGGAGATGGTGATATTAGAGTCATGCTAGTAAGTAGTTGTGAATTTGAGAAATACTTCTATTAAAGTTTGTGAGTCCCGTAGCGTGCACGTATGGTGAACCGTTATGTGATGAAGTCGGAGCATGATTTGTTTTTTGATTGTCTTCCTTATGAGTGGCGGTCAGGGATGAACGATGGTATTTTCCTACCAATCTATCCCCCTACGCGCATGCGTGTAGTACTGCATTTTGATAACTAATAGATTTTTGCAATAAATATGTGAGTTATTTATGACTAATGTTGATTCCATGGATTATATGCACTCTCACCTCTCTGCCATTGCTAGCCTCTCTAGTACCGCGCAACTTCCGCCGGTACCATAAAATCCTTCCTCAAAACAGCCACCATACCTACCTATTTTGGCATTTCCATAGCCATTCCGAGATATATTGACATGCAACTTTCTCCCGTTCCATTTATTATGACACGCTCCATCATTGTCATATTGCTTTGCATGGTCATGTAGTTGACATCGTATTTGTGGCAAAGCCACCGTTCATCATTTTTTATACATGTCGCTCTTGATTCATTACACATCCTGCTACACCGCCGGAGGCATTCACATAGAGTCATATTTTGTTCTAAGTATCGAGTTTTCTTGAGTTGTAAGTAAATAAAAGTGTGATGATCTTCATTAATAGAGCATTGTCCCAAAAAAGAGAAAGGCCAAAAAAAGAAGGCCCAAAAAAAGAAAAAAAAGAAAAAAGAAAAAAAAAGAGAAAATAAATAAAAGGGACAATGCTACTATCCTTTTTCCACACTTGTTCTTCAAAGTAGCACCATGATCTTTATGATAGAGAGTCTCTTGAAGTATTATTGTTTCTATGTCAATATTAAACTTTTGTTTTGAATCTTACGGATCTGAACATTCATGCCACAAATAAAGAGAATTGCTTGGATAAATATGTTAGGTAGCATTCCACATTAAAAAAAAATCTATTTTTATCATTTACCTACTCGAGGACAAGCAGGAATTAAGCTTGGGGATGCTTAATACATCTCCAACGTGTCTATAATTTTTTTATTGTTCCATGCTATTATATTATCTTTTTTGGATGTTTTATATGCACTAATATGCTATTTTATATGATTTTTGGGACTAACCTCTTAACCTAGAGCCGACTGCCAGTGTCTGTTTTTTTCTTGTTTTAGAGTTCCGCAGAAAAAGAATACCAAACGGAGTCAAAACGGAATAGAACTTTCGCGATGATTTTTCTTGGACTAGAAGACACCCAGGAGACTTGTAATGCAAGTCATAAGAGCCGCGAGGCGTCCACGAGGGTGGAGGGCGCTCCCCCCAACCTTGTGGGCCCCTCGTAAGTCTCTTGACCTAATTCTTCCTCCTCGATGGGTCCATAGCTAGTACCTAGATGGCTTCTTCTCTCTCTTTGATTCTCAATACAAAGTTCTCCTCGATGTTCTTGGAGATCTATTCGATATAACACTCTTTTGCGGTGTGTTCGCCGAGATTCGATGAATTGTGGATTTATGACCAGCTTATCTATGAATATTATTTGAATCTCCTCTGAATTCTTATATGCATGATTTGATGTCTTTGCAAGTCTCTTCGAACTATCGGTTTGGTTTGGACAACTAGATTGGTTTTTCTTGCAATGGGAGAAGTGCTTAGCTTTGGGTTCAATCTTGCGGTGCTCGGCCCTAGTGACAGAAGGGGAACCGACACATATTGTATTGTTGCCATCGAGGATAAAAAGATGGGGTTTCCATCATATTGTTTGAGTTAATTCCTCTACATCATGTCATCTTGCTTAAGGCGTTACTCCATTCTTTATGAACTTAATACTGTAGATGCATGTTGGATAGTGGTCGATGTGTGGAGTTATAGTAGTAGATGCAGAATCGTTTCGATCTACTTGACACGGATGTGATGCTTGTATTCATGATCATTGTCTTAGATATCATCATAACTTTGCGCTTTTCTATCAATTGCTCGGCAGTAATTTGTTCACCTAGCGTAATATTTTCTATCTTGAGAGAAGCCTCTAGTGAAACCTATGGCCCCAGGGTCTAGTTTAAATCATATTAGTTTTCTGTCAACTTACCAAATTCTTTCGTCGTTCCTTATTTTGCAGGATCTTACGACGAGTAAGTGATACGTAAGGGTTACGATTTCTACACTCAACTTTGCCGTTGGTGTTGATGGGAATCCACAACCTTGTTACTTCCGCTCTTTGGATTGAGGTAATAGTATTTTTGTTATTTATACATGTGATTTACCTCTGTTATAAATCCTTGAGTACTGTGTGTATCAGCATACCGATCCAGGGATGACACTTAAGCACAGAGACTTGATCCATTCGGGTCGGGTCGCTACAACAACAACAACAACAACAACAACAACAACAACAACAAGAAGAAGAAGAAGAAGAAGAAGAAGAAGAAGAAGAAGAAGAAGAAGAAGTGTAACATCCCAAAATTCTAAATTTTGGAATGTTATAATAAATAGATAGATTTGATTGATTGTTTGATTGATTGTGTGAAATTGATGATATTCGAAACTTTTTGAAAAGTTAAATGAGAGGGAATAAAAGGACTTTCCCAAACTTTCATTTTGCTTTTATGATCCTCGTGAATTCAAATTCTTTTCATCACAAAACCCTGGAGAGAAGATGACATGACTTCTTCCATTTATTTAAATGACAAGGGTGTTGAAAATATTTGAATTTCATTTGGAAAATATTTCCAATTCCGAAACTTTATGCAACTCAATGATTTTCACGAGCGAAGATAAAATGACTTCTTCAAATTATATGAAATATGAGTTGGGAGTTTCAAAGAATTAAATTCAAAGTTATTTTGAATTTATTTTCAATTTGGAGTTATTTGAGTTTTATTCAAACTATTTTTCACCAAAAATAAAATATATGGAAAATAGGGTAACATGATTCCCTACATCGAAAAAAATGGAGAGAAATAAATTTGAATTAATTTTGGTATTTTTTAAAATGACTTTTATGAGGTTTTATTAGAGCAGAAGCACTCTTTGTTTTATTTGAATTTGTGTGTATTTTATTTGAAGCTAGAATAATGTTCATCTTGTTGGAAATCTTTTTCTGAAAATTTTGATATATTATATGCCTATAGTAAATTTTCATATTATTGGCTTATTTTATTTTTGTTGTCTGTTTTAACAAAAAAAAAACTTCCTCTCCGGACCGAACTGGGCCGGGGGCCCAGCCGGCCCGTCAGCGCCGCCACCTCCTCCTCCCGCGTGTGACCCAGACTCGCCGGAGTCCGAGCGCCGCCCGCCTCCGGCCGCCTCCTTCCCCAAGTCGGCGCAGCCCCGCCCCCCTATATAAGCGCCGCCCCCGGATCTCTCTCTCTCCCTCTCCCGCATCTCGTCGCCGCCCAGCGCCGCACTCGCCCGACGCCGCAAGCCGCCGCCGCCGGCGAGATCTGCCACCGCTGCCCCGCTCCGTTCCGCCCCCTCGACCACCGCCGATGCCGCCATCGCCTTCACCTCGACGAGCCGCGCCTCCCCGTGGTCTCGCCCGGGCTAGAGGACCCCGGAGCAGCCACCGCCCTCGACGTCCGAGCCGCCGCCGCCATCTTCTCCGTGACGCTGACGGCACCGCCTTGCAGTGAGCACCGGAGCCACTCTCCTCCGTTAGATCGTGGATGAACGTTGTAGATTAGATCGTGTGTTTTTTTTTGGTAACGAACGTTCATTAGTTTTGGATTGGTAGTGAACGTTTTCGTTATATATGCCTCTGTAGCGAACGTTCGTTCAATAGGATTTTTCTTTTTCTTTTTAGTTTTTCCGCCAGGGACCCATTTGTGAATATTTTTCTTCATAGATTAGTCCATGTACTTCAATCGGTCATTACTTTTCACTCGTTGGTCCAAATCCAACGAAACCAACGCCCACTTCTTCGTCACGATCTCCTCTATCCATTAATACAACTCAAACATGTTTTTGAAAGTTTAAATTTTGAATTAGATCAGATTTGAATTTCAACTTTGTTTGATCATAACTTGAGTTTCGTAACTCCGATTTAGTTGATTCTTTTTGCAAATCGAATCTCTTGACCTAAACTTTATGATAAGGCCAAATTCACATAATGTCAGAGTAATGGACTACGGGTAGGCAGACCCGAGCCCCCGAACCTTTCAAAACATCGGGGCAGGCTGCGCCCCTCAAGACCCCAAGACAAAGAGCCGCCTTCAGATAGTCGGCAACAGCCGGGCGTCGACCGCCCCTCTCCGGCCGAGTCCCAGGGGCCGCCTTCAGGACAAGCCGACTCCAAGCCAGCGACCTCCAGCAAGGCCGGCTACGCGGAGTCGGCCCGTGACCTCCACCGCCTTACGCCTGGGCGACTACGGGGTAAAGCCGCCTCGCGGCCCATCCCCGCCCAGTCCATAAAGGGCATGCATGGCTGCTGTGGCTACTGCATCAACGGAGATCTCCGCAGCGAAAGCACTATTGCCATGCCGGCCATGACATCATCACCGCGGGCGATTCTGCACTCCACGCCGCGTTGCTTTGTCTGCACGACCCAAAGGCGGCGGGACCCGCTTGTCGGCGGGAAATCAAGACGGCGAGAGCACCCCAAAGACGGACCCGATGGAGTCGGCCTCGAAGACGGCCGGCTCCTCCCCGGTTCTACGCGCCCATTAACCGAGACAAGACAGGAGTGGCAACAAGGTGATCGCCGCCAAAGCGGCGGCATCACTTATAACTCGCGACCAAGCTCGCGTCATTAGAAGCACATGACACGTGATCTCGGCACTGGAAGGATTCCCGCCTACGCGGCGGGACAAGGGCTGTCGGCCCCATGTCGACCGTGGGCGGGCCCGCTAGTCGGCGGGCCCTGTGAGTCGGCGGAGAAGACGGCGACTTAGATCGACGGCTTGGGCCCACCCCAAGGCCGGATTACCATTGTACCCGGGGTAGGCCTATATAAACTCCCAGGCGCCCATGCAAAGGGTTGGAAGCTAGTAGCTTTAGACACACACATAGAGGGAGAGAAGAGCAAGCCCAGCCCTTCTCCTTCCTCACCCCGAACAGCTCAAGGAGCCTCTTGTACCCATTTTGTCATAGTGATCATGCGGAGACCCCGCAGAGCAGCAGTAGGGGTGTTATCTCCTCGGAGAGCCACAAGCTGGGTAAGATTCACGCGGCGTGCATGTCTTCGCCTCATCCCGCTTTCTGTGCACCACGACGTTCTACTCGCCCCTCCATGATAAGCCATCCTTTGGCATATGTCGCACCCAACCCCGACATTTGGCGCCCACCGTGGGGCACGGTGCACCGTCGTCTGGAGACCATCTCTAGACGGAACCCTCTTCCTCCTCGGGCGAAGCCAGCACAGCTCCGGCACGCCAGATGGAGTTAAGCGGCCACGCGCCGCATGGCGCTGAAGATCGCTGCGCGACAAGTTGCTCGCCGAACTTGTCGGCGAGGTTCGCTTCCGACGAGCACGCATCCGGACGCAGGCACGGGCGCCCTCGAAAGCCTCTCGCGGGCCTCCTCGAGCAGCTTCACGTCGACGGCGAGCCCGCCGCGCCGACACCAGAGTCCGTAGGCTCCACCGACCCGATCTTGGTCGACTCCGGGCACCGTGTCGCTCGACGCGTTTCCCCACCAACGTGGTGGTCACGACGAGCCTCTCCCTCGGCGGAGAGCGGCGGGAGTACCGTCACGAAGTACTCGCCGGTCATCGTCATGGCGAGCCCTTCCGCGCTGGGGCTCGTGACCCTCTCGACACTGTTCTGCAAGACCTGACCGCCTACATTCCGGAGGACGTCGATGCCGAAACGCTGGAGGCGCGCAGATACTGGCAAGCATGCGACGCTTGTCCGAAGCCTATCAGCGCGACATGGATCGCGCCGTGGGCGGCTCGCCGGCTCCGACTGGGCCTAGCCGCCTAGGTGCGGTCCGACAGCGTGGTGCGGCTCTCGCCAGCCTGTTTGGGGCCGGCCGCCAGATATGCCACGCCAATGAGAATATTCGCACTGCCTGTGCAGCGGCGGACGAAGCTGGATAACTTCGAGGGTGAGGAGCGCCGATGACGGAAGCGAGTCCAGCAGCTCTCACGCGCCGCCGCAAGAAGACGAAGCCGGCTGCCGCACGGAGGCGCCACAACGACAACGCGGCGACTTGCCTCCCCGCCGAGATCAAGGAGCGACATCTCGGACACCGACTGGCGGCGTCCGCGGAAGAAAGAACCAGGATCCGGCTGCCAGCCATAGCCGGACTCACATCTCCATCGAACGCGACGAAGACGGCCGCCCCAGGGCGGTAGAGCGGCGGGACGACTATCAGCCTCCGCCTCCCCGCAGAGAAAGGCGAGTCTCCCCGCCGCCCGTCGAGCATCCGACTCTCGGCGACCGCCTTGGCCGCCAAGAGGGAGTCGGCGAGAACGACGCCTGCCACCGGATCGAGCAACTTCACCGATCCCTGGCACTAGAAGAAGAAGATGAGCTGGGCCCACCTTGTTTCGGACCTCGCATCCGCGACGAGCCCTTCCCCCGAGGATTCACACTCCCCCGAGACACACCCAAATACACCGACTCCGTGAAGTCGGAGGACTGGCTGGTGGACTACTCCACGGCCGTCAGCATAGCGAACAGCAACAAGCGCGTTGCCGTAAAGTATGTTCCCCTCATGCTCCAGGGCACGACCCGGACATGGTTGAACAGCTTGAAGCCCCGCAGCATCAACGGCTGGGTCGACTTCACCGAGGCCTTCGTCCGCAACTTCACGAGCACATACAAGCGACCCTCCAAGCCTCGTCAGTTGTCCTTATGCGTACAAGGCCCCAACGAGTCCACTCGCGACTACCTCACGCGCTGGGGCGAGCTCCGGAACTCCTGTGAAGGAGTGCACGAGGTGCAGGCAATCGAGTACTTCACCGTCGGGTGCAGAGAAGCACCCTCCTCAAGCACAAGCTCCTTTGCAACGAGCCGGACACCCTCGACGAGCTGCTAGTCATAGCAGACAAATACGCCACTGCCGACTCCTCCATGAAGGCGTGGATCGAAGTCAGTGCGACGGGCAAAGTAGCTCCTCATGCTCCCAGAACTCCAGCTGGCGATCCCAGCCGACGACAGCAGCAGCAGAATGATCACAAGCGCAAGGCCCTGCAACCGACTTCCAACAGTCGGCAGGTGGCGACGGTCGAAGACCAGCAGCCAGAGGGGCAGTCTCCTGCCAAGCGGCAGAAAGGCGGCAAGTACAACTGGTTGCCGGCCTTCTCCTGAAGCAGAACTACGGGCCGGACCACACCAAGTTCCACAGCGGCGCGAAGCCGTCAAACCACACCACCCGAAAGTGCCAGTGGCTCACCAGGATCGCCAAGGGAGACGGCCTTGCCCTTCCTCCGGCTGCTGGGCCGCCGCCTCCACCACCGCCCCAGCAGCCGGCAGTCCGGCCAGTCGGCGCAGTACAAGACGATTACCCCAAAGAGCACGGTGCTTATGTCGTGTTTACCTCCGTGGCAGATGATCGCCCGCAATGGTGGCGATGGCAGCAAAGAGGTGAATGCCGTAGCATCGACGCGGAAATTCATGCACCTTTGGTCCGAGAAGCCCATCAATTTGAGCCGTCGCCGATCACCAAGAGGTGATGCCGAATCCGGGCTCCTATGCCTGGTCTTGGGAGCCACCCTTGCCCGCGGATAGGCGGGCGCCGCTTCTCGCTGATCTTGATAAGCGGAGGCTGAGCATCAACATCTGTACAAGGATACGATGGAGAAGTTAGGAATCAAGCAGAGGCAGCTTCAAAGATCGGATTGTGTGTTCCACGGAATTGTACGGCCTTTCCTCGCTCCCGATTGGCAAGATTCGATAGACGTCCTCTTTGGGGACAAGGATCACTTTCGCCGAGAGCCGGTCTGGTTGATGGTGGACCTCGAGAGCCCCTACCATGCCTTGCTTGGACGACCTGCTTTGGCCAAGTTCATGGCGGTCCCCACTACGCCTACCTCAAGATGAAGATGTCGAGTTCAAAGGGATTACGACCGTGGCCGGGCGACTTCTGAGAAAGTCGCCCGCTCACGCAGCTGAAAGCAGCAGGCTAGACGAGTCCCTTGTGATCGCGGTGAGAAGCGGCTCTGGTTCGGTCGTGGCGATGGCCGCAAGAAAGCCGGGAGATGTCGTCCACCCCAAGGAGTCGAAGTCGAGGGCTCGTTCAAGCCGCCAAAGAGACCAAGAAGATACCCTTGGACCGGAGCACCAGAGAAATCTGTTGTCATAGGTGCGAACCTCGACGACAAATAGGAAGGCGAAGCTCGTCGATTTCCTCCGTGAGAATCGGGACATCTTCGCATGGTCCCCCAAAGACATGCCAGGTGTCTGGACGGAATTTGCCGAGCATAAGTTACATGTCCGGCGATGTGAAGCCTGGCCAGCAGCCCTTGCGCCGCTTGTCGAAGAGAAGAAGAAGAGTTGTTGGAGAAGAGATAGCCCGGCTCCTTGCGGCCGGTTTCATCATGGAAGTTTTCTTTCTCGAGTGGTTGGCGAACCGGTCTGGTACTAAGAAGAACAAGCGATGGCGGATGTGTATTGACTACACAAGCCTCAACAAAGCCTGCCCCAAGACCCGTTCGCTCTACCCGAAATTGATCGGTGATAGACTCCACCGCGGATCAAGTAGCTGTTGAGCTTCTTAGATGCATATTCAGGATATCACGGATCAAGTTGAACCGTGAGCAGATTGAAGACCGCCTTCATCACGCCATTTGGAGCCTATACGCTTTTGACCATGACGTCCGGCTTGAGAAGCGTCAAGGCGCCACCTTTCAGCGTTGCATGCGAAGTGCCTCCTCGGGCAGCTTATGTAAACACCCACGTTTACGTGGGCGGCGTGGTGGTGAAGACGGAGAAGCGAGGAACGCTGTTGGAAGACCTCAAGGAGACCTTTGAAAACCTGCGCCGATTCGAGATCAAGCTCAACCCAGAAATCGTCTACGGAGTACCACCGCCAGCTCCTCGGCTTCTGGCGGTATCCGAGCAGCGGCATAGAGTGCAACCCCGTGAAGATCAAGGCAATTGAGAGAATGGAAGTGCCCGACCGCTTTGGGCGTGCGAGAAGTTCACGGCTGCTTGGCGTCTATCGATCGGTTCATCGGTCAATTTGGGTGAGAAAGCCCTTCCTCTGTACCAACTTATGAAGAAGACCACCTTCTTCGAATGGAACTCCAAGGCGGACGAAGCTTTTCTCTAGTTGAAAAGGATGTTGGCTACTCCTCCAGTGCTGGCGGCTCCGACTCCAAAGGAGCCCATACTCCTGTATATTGCCGCCACCAGCCGGGTAGTCAGCGTAGTTGTTGTGGTTGAGCGCAAGGAGGAAGGCAAGGCGCTACCTGTCCAGAGACCAGTATATTACTCGGCGAGGTAATCATCGACCTCCAAGCGAACTACCCCCACTACCGAAGATGTGTTACGGGCGTGCACTTTGCCGCCAAGAAGTTGAAGCCTTACTTTCAAGAGCACTCAATCACCGTGGTTTGCACGGCCCCACTAGCAGAGATCATCGGAAGCCGAGATGCTTGAGTCGAGGGCCAAGTGGGCCATAGAGTTGGCCCCTACACCATCTTTACCAGCCCCGCACCGCCATCAAGTCACAAGCCCCGCCGACTTCCTCGTCGATTGGGCGAGACCGATATCTACCGCCAAATAACTCCACTCATTGGCGGATGCACTTTGATGGCTCCAAGATGCGCACCGGCTTGGGAGCCGGCGTGGTCCTCACTTCCCCTGAAGGCGACAAGCTCAAGTACGCACTGCAGATCCATTTCGCCGCCTCCAACAATGTCGCCGAATATGAGGCGCTCATCCACGGGCTCCGGCTTGCCAAGGAACTCGGCATTCGCCGGATCCTATGCTATGGCGACTCCGACTTGGTGGTCCAACGGTCCGCTCAGCATTGGGGCATAAAAAAAAGATGCAAACATGGCGAGCTACCGCTTTACTCGTACAGCAGCTGAGTGGATACTTTGAGGGATGCGAGATTCCTCCATGTACCAAGGAACGACAATGACCAAGCGAGATGCCACAGCAAGAATCGGTTCCACCCAGCGAGTGCAATACCATCCAGCGTATAAGCCCTTCAGCGCCTTCTCAAGCCATCCAGATCAAACCGTCACGAGAATCAGACTCCATTTTTGTGCGGCTCCCCGAAGAAAGCAGATCCGACTCGAGAGCCTCGGCAGACGGCACAAGAATCCTGAAGACGCCCAAAGAGCAGCTGAAGCCCGGCCCGGGGACTTCCGGAACCCGCCCGGGGACTGCGGCGACCTTTTGCAAAGACTCCAAGATTGCCCAGTGGACTGTGCTACCGGCCCGGGGACTTCTCCAACGCAGCAAGTTGCTGCAGACTCCAACCCGCCGCTTTCCATTTCAGCCGCCCTCGTCCCAAGTAGCGATCGGCGGTCAAGAAATAGTAGCACCCTCATGGGCCCACCCATCTTGAAGTTTTTGGTAAGCGGAGAGCTACCAACTGATGAAACCTTAGCTCGAGAAAGTGCAACGCCAAGCGGCAGCCTATACTATAATCAATAGAGAGTCGGTCAGCGCAGCGTCACCGGCGTCTACCAACAAGGCGTCGAATCGAGCAAGGCCGTGCAATCCCTCGAAGATATCCATCGTATGAAAAGTGCGGCCATCATGCAGCCTCAGAGCACTGCGCCGCCAAAGCCTTCCGACACGGTTTCTTACGGCCGACCGCCCTCGAAGAGGCCAAGGAATTAGTTCAAAAATGCAGGGTGCAAGCGGTGTTCCGGCTTCGCCCAAGCCGCTTCAGCTGAACAAAATCCCCATCGCCGCCCTTTGTCTTTGTCGGGCCCGGACATGGTGGGGATTCATTCAAGACGGGCACGAGGCGGCCTAACTCACCTACTTGTCGCGGTGGACAAGTTCACCAAGTGGATAGAAGCAAACCCATCAAGAAGTTGAATGGTCCCACGGCAAGAACTTTCATCGCCGACATCACGACTCGGTCACGGTAACCCTACAAGATCATCACCGACAACGGCACAAATTTCTCAAGGGCGCCCGCCCGCTTCTGCGCGATGAAGGGCATCCGACCGACTTAAGCGTCCGCTGCCCATCCGCAGTCAAACGGCCGTGTGGAGCGAGCGAAGCAGCCTCATCTTGTCCGGCATCAAGCCCCGATCGGTCGAATCCACCGGAGCTGCTCGGTGGTTGGTGGCTTGAGGAGTTGCTACCGCCCTTCCGAGTCTGCAGATACCGTCTGACTCCAAATAAGTCAACCGCTTCACACCCTTCTTCCTCGCCTACGGCGCGAAGCCGTCATCCCAACGGACATAGAGTTCGACTTCGCGAGTCACCATGTACACCAAGGAGGAAGTGTAGAAGCACGCTAAGACGGGCGCCGACCTGTTGGAAGAAGAGCCGCCATCGCACTCACCGGTCCAAAGCATCTACCAAAGCAGAGCTGCGCCGCTACTACAACAAGAAGAGTCAAGCCAAGATCATACCTAGAGGGCGACCTTGTGCTCCGCTGATTCATGCGAACGGTCGCCAAAGACAAGTTGTCGGTAGCGCCTTTGGGAAGGACCGCTTCATCATCAAAGAAGGTCTTTGAGCAACGACTCCTACTACCTGATCGACGCTCATAAGCCCGGAGCACGCAAGAGGGACGACTCCGGCAAAGAGACAGAGCGACCATGGAATGCAAATCTCCTCCGAAGATTTTACAGTTGATGTAGTATGTACCACGCTACCCTTTTGTGTTTGAAATACCAAGACTCCGCCCCGAGACGAGCTCGGGACTGCCCTCCTTGCTATCAGTATGATAAGAATTATGCCTTTGGGTATGTTACCCTTTTTATTATGCTTTGTTTGGCACCGGCCCAAACTAGTCGGCCCGGGGACTCGTCGCTTTTGAGCTATGAAATGCTTCCTGAAGTCCGAAAAGTAGGGTGCGGTGCCCAAGCCGTCTCCTGTCAGAAGCCGCAGCTCGCAGAGCGACTGTTTGGCGGGCAGGAGTGAGGTAGAATGGGCGCCCACACGAAAAAAGGGCTAAGGGCCCAAAGCATACACATAGTTGAAACCGGCTCCTAGCCCGTTTTATGAAGCCGACTCTTAAGAAGCCGGCTTGCCGCTTTCTACCCAACTTGCTTGAAACGACTCTAAAATGGCCAAGTACTTGTCTTCTCAAAAGTAGCCGAGCACTTGACCTATACGGCAGTCCGCAGAGCGGCTGCCCAACAGGCAAGGCGGCATCTAAGGGAAGGCGGCAAGGGGAAAGCCATAAGAGCACTGAGCAAGAAAACATGAAATTAGAACAATATTTACATAAAGTTAGGCCCTTGGCCGGATCTTCGAACAAAGGTTCAGAATACACCCCGCGGGTGGAATTGTGCGAATTAACAAAGTTCTTTCAAAAGACTAACAAGTGCAGTGATAAAATAAAGCCAACGCAGCCGGGCTTAAGAAGAAGGGCCGGGATGGGGCCGGAAGGCCGTGAGGCGGTGGCGTATGGCTCGTCTGGGCGCTGGGCTATTGGCCCAAGGCCGAAGCCGAAAGCAGTCGCCCCAGCTTTGATTGTCTTCGCAGCGGCTGGCCTGGGAGGGCGCGCTGCTCGTTAGAGGCGCGGCCGAGCCGAGATCGGGCCGCTGGCCGGCCGGTTCTCCGGGACGCCCATACCGCTCTTTCGGTTCCTCCGCCTTCGCTCCTCATCATCTCGGTGTCGGAGTCGATCACCTCCACCGGATTTAGTTCCTTCGGCCAGAAGTCCGGGTTCATTCGAACCACTCCGGGCCGGCTGCCTCCCCACCGCCTTTCAGCTCGCTTCCGGACGAAGACGCTGGTGTCCGTAGTCCGGGCGACCGCCAGCCGCGACGCCGACGCAGGGCGGCCTTCCAAGCGCCTGTCCAGCAATTTCCGGCCTCGGCTTTCTCGACCGAACGCTGCTGAACTCGGGTTCAGGTCAAGCCCTCTCGGATACCATGCCTTGATTTAACCTCTGTGGCTCTGGCGAAGCCCACCGGCCGCTGGGTCAAGGGAGAGCTCCTTCCAGTTTCAAGACGCCAAATAGCGACCTTTCTAGCCGCCGGGCGGTCTCACTGAATGAGTGCGCAGAATCGGCATGTCCGCCACATTGTGGGCAGGCGCAATCGCTCGGGCCCTCGGAGATATCATCGAAGACGGCGCAAGATCCGGCGAGCGCGCCGCCAGCACGAAGCCTCAATGCTCAGGAGCTGCTCGCCAGAGCCACAAGGGTCCGGGGGTGTTGGCTGCGATCTTGGCGCCCATCCGCCTTTCTTCATACCTTCTCATACTTCGCTTCGCTCGGGCCCTCAATGGCTCGATTGGTCACCGTCCTCGCGTATGACTGTGGAAGTTAAGTCTCGCCAGAAGAAGAAAAAGCAAGTTAGAAAAGACAAGAGCCAAGCTTTAACCTATAGTTGGCAACCCAAAAGAGAAAGTAAAGGCAACTTACCATCAACGAGTATCTTTCGATCTCATGGAAGTCGGAGGTCGACAAGGGCCAAGGATCGGGTCTCCAGCAGAGCGCCGCTTCTCAAACTCGCCAGAGGGCGGTCTTTCTTTTCTCCATTGCCTTCTACCAAGCGCCGGCCTTTGAGCAACTCCCTTCCGCTTCCGCTGGGCCTATGCGTGGCCAGCCAGTGTCGCGCTCAAGGCGCGAGTAGCTTGCCGCATTCTCCTCCTTATGGCAAGCAGTGGCGGTCTTTACCAGCCGCACTCCAAATACTGATTCTCGCAGAGCGGCGCTGCCTTCAAGAACAAAAAGAAGAAGGACGCAAGTCGCCGATAAGAAGGTCGCCAGGAAGATCTCGCCCACCTATGCTACAGAAAATGCTGCCCTGAATCTCGGGATCTGGCAGCCTGCTGGAAAGCAAGCCGCCCGCTGTAAGAAGAAAACTTCACCTCGCTCTCGCCAGCTCGCAGCGCCCAAATTGCTTGTTCAGCTCTTCAACATTATGGCGGTTGAAGGCTGTGAGCACGGAGGTTGTGATACTCCGTGAACAAGCGATTCCGGTATTACGTATAAAGACTTGGAAGTAAGTTTAATAAAGTTCGGGAAGGTCACTTTCGTCAAAGAAATACCACCCGAAACTCGGGGATTACACTCCAGCAGGCCAGCTTAGCGCGCCTCTACGTAGAAGATCAAGAGAAACTTTGAAACAAAACTTTACCCAAGACGTCGGCAGAAAGGCCGACGCCAGTGCGCCTTTGAGAGAGGTTCTTCCGAGGGCGGCGCTTTTCGCCCACGCTTTGTGCTTGGACGCCCAGGGTAAGCGCCGTGGTTCAGCAGTGCATGTATGTCAGCCGCTTCCGCACTCTGGCACCAACAGGCAGGCGCGCCGATGTTTCAAAAAGATCGGGGATCGCCGCTGAAGCCGAAGCGGCGCCGGGTTCCTCTTCCATGAAAGGGGCGCTAAGGCGCGAGTCCGCTTTTCTCAAGCGCGGCGCCGCTATTAGTGAGGCGCCATTTCTGAAGAAGCAGCCGCGCCCGACGGCTTCATCATTTGGCCGGGTCGGCGAAGCGCTGGTGGGTCCACGGCTGCTGTCATTGCCCTGCTGCTGATTTCAGATCGCGAAGCGCGAGGCGGGCGCGAGGTGGCGCCGGCCAGCATTCCGGGCGAAGAAACCTTCGCCGCTTTCTCCTCCGCGACGGGAGTCTCACCACCATCTCCTCCGATTGCCCCGCGGAAGTCCGGGCGGCGGTGTAGCGCTGGAGTTCGGGAGGAATGACGAGCAGCGCCGACCGGGAGACGCGCATGGCCTCCTCGGCTTGCCAGTTTTGAGCCGCTGGGCGGCGGCTTCGACCGCCTCGCCGCCTTTCTCTCGGACGGGCGGCCGCCCCTCCGCGCTTCTCTCCCGCTGCTCAAGCTCTGCTGCTCCTCCCGAGGGCGGCCGCAGTGGTCAACTCACGACGCGTCGGGCATGGACGCCTCTCGCCGGTTCCATGACGGAGGCGGCAGCCGACCCTCTCCAGAGTGAGGGGAGCCCCGATGAGAGAAAAAGACATAAGAAGACTTGGCCAAGACGACGCGACTGGATGAAAACAAGACGGAATGAAAAAGATACTTTACGCTGGAGACTCAGCCGGGGTGGCTTTCTTCACACTCCTTGCGGAAGCTGCTGGCCACGCCACCGCTTCTTCACGCTTGGGTCGCCGCGGCCGGCCTCACGGACCCTTCTGCCGCCTGGGCACGACTCGTCCTCACTGCCCTGCTACCGGCCACAGCCACTGCCCCCAAGGCAGGCGGAGGAGTCATACCGTTGGCCGGCCTCCCCGATGGCGGCGGGGCGATTTCGGCACATCGTGCTGGTCTGCAAAAGTGGCCGAGGGCCTGAGGTCGTCGGGCCTTCCCTCCTTCTCGGCTGCTTGGTCTCCACTGCCGCCACGCCAAGTCGGGTCGCCGATCGCTACTCTCCGCCTCGATCGGGACGAACTTCTCATGAAGCCGCTTTCACAAGGCCACGGCCGAGGGCGGTATGAGAGGATTCCGAGCTCGGAAAGAACCAAGAAAAAGTAAGAGCCGGATCCCGACTAAGGAAGGAAACAAGGAAGCGAGAGGCGACTTAATACCATTTGGGCTGTGGGATTGGTGCGTCGCGAGTTCGCCAAGAAGTTCACTGCGTGTCCACCACCTCCGCTGGGGCATGTCCTTGGAGCACATCCGCCATTGTCTCAAGGCGTCAGCTTCATCTCGCGTGACGATGAGGGCGGCCCCGGAGAGGGGAGGACTCTGCCGCCACGGCGCGGCTTTTCCAAGCAAGTCAGCCTCTGGGCCAAAGCTCCTCCGCCGACCAGATTATCACGCCGGTTGCCGCTGGACGGGCGGTTTTCTTGGCTCAAGTGGAGTTTGCCGTCCGGCCCTCAGAGGACCGGGGCCGGGTCGGGTTCGCCGGCTCAAGGGCCGCTTGACGATGGGCAAGGCAAGTTGCGACCTGGGCCGCCGGGGCGACGTTTCGACGCATGAAATACGAGCGCCTGCCACATCTTCACCCGATTTGATGAGGGGGATGGCAGGGAAAGTGATTATCGCCACCGGGCCTCTTGGCGATGAACGCCGCCGCGACAGAAAGCCGGGTACGCGAAAGCGAGCAAAGGCCCTGAAGCCCATTGCTTTTTGAAAGAACTCCCCCGATAGCTCGATGGTGGGGGAGAACTTCGAGGAAACCTTTTCGCATAAGGATGCGGCGCCGCGCAAAGCACTCACCGTGGTTGGGGGGTGAGGTGGTGCGGCCGAGCCCGTGAGAACTTCCAAGAATGCGCTGGAAGAAGCCGCCGCTGGCAAAATTTCAACTCACGCATAAGGTGCGAAGCGAAGACACCAGGGCCGCTTCTCCTCCGGCCGGGCGTGATTTTCGGCCCGTGCTGCGGCGCGCACGAGGTTTAGGTTGCCGGGATGCGGGCGCGCCCGACGGCAAGGAACTCCCCATATCGTCGTCGATGACGGAGCTGCCTCCACACGCCGAAGCGCGCTGTGGGAGGCGTGGCGGTCGATGAAGAGCCCATTCCGCGCGAGGAAGGGAACGAGGCTCTCAGCAAGGCGAGGAGCGAAAGGAAGAAGACGGGCGGTGGAGCGGGATAAGAGAGTGCAGGCAGGTACGTCAGCTTCTCCTCCCCGGGCCTACTTATAGGCGCTCGGGTCATGCGAAGCCGGCGGGGCTGGGGCGTGATTAACCGCGCCATCGCCTCACGATTTAACGATGCATCCACGCACGCTATCGCGGCAGAACGGGCGCGGGGGAGCCCAACCGCCGCAGCACGCATCATGGGGCGGATCCGGCCAGGCGCTGGGCACGGGTAGTGGCGCGGGTCTTACCTGCCGTGACCTGCCTTTGTCACGCTGGGTCGGCAGATCAGCCTCGCCGTGGCGCCACGCGGGCGGGCCCGGCGATGGACGCATCGCCAGAAGCTTATCAGTGCACGCCACGGATCCCGCCGCGACCTTCAAACCTCAAGGGCAAGGCGGCCTCTTTGCGAAAAGGCGTGCAGCATCAGATGACGGCCGGGCGGGTCGGGCCCGGATTGTTCAATCGGCGATGAAGCCGTCGAGGCTCCTCGATGGGCTGCCCCCGGGCGCCTCCCCACCGTGGGGGACCACCGCTTGAGTAATGGACTACTGCAGGCGCACCCTGAGCCTCCGAATCCTTTCAAAACATCTAAGGTGCAAGTCATACGCCTCAAGACCCCTAAGATTCAAGAGTCGCCTTTCTCGTATAGCTCATCACCAAGGCGGCCGATCGTCTCCTCCCTGGGCCGAGTCCCGTGGGGCCTTTTCAGA
>CM038669.1:163917439-163930981 GCA_021605145.1 Aegilops bicornis | reverse complement strand
AAGAGCTATCACTTTGAGTACACATGAGTTCAGATCCCTCTCTCGTGATTAGCGTGAACCTAAACTAACCATCGCCTGTCGCCGGAAATCGGAACCCAGTACACTGGCCTCGACATCCTACCACTGTCAGATATATATATCTTCGGGCGTGAAAGCACTTATTCGCTTATCTATGATCTATGCACCTCGCATCGTTACATGAGTCGATGATATGCAACATATATAGTTGAGCAAACAGAAGAGATGACTTTACAAAATAGAAACAACATATCATAAGCATAAATAATAAAAGTTCATCATACCCAAAAATGCCCTAACTGTAGTGATTTTCGCTAGTCGAGGAGGAGGACGGTTTAATTACATCACAAAGAAGTTTCACTCCATGCATACCTCAAAGTTTTGTCACATACATAAAGTATGGACTAAACTAATACATTGTCATATATCGACAATCACCCCACCATGTCGCGCCATCCATCCATGTCGTGGAGACAGTCCTCGATCTTAGTGAAAGGCTTAATGTCTGTATCGAGAGGCTATCCATGTTCCCGACGCCTTCCCGTGACATTTGTCCTTCTCCCAGAACATCCCCGTTTTTTTCGACGACCTCCCTTCTATGATGATTTGGGCAAGTCCAAGGCTTGATGCGGCAGAACTCCGTGTCGAAGTCGATGATCCCTCGATATCTCCTATGTCCTTCGCCCATTGTAGAATATGGGCATCGCCGGATCTAGGTGACATGCTACATGGTGATCCCGCTCAGACTCCAAAGATGTGGTGGTAGGACATAGAATCCATCATTAAGAGAATCGCTCGTTGCTTGATGCAACAGGTCGGTCTTTATGGCTGTCGGCGCTTAATTTCGTCACTTCTCTTCTTGTCTCCGGACCTCTCCACCCCTTGCTTGGTAGTAAAACATAGTTAATCGCTTTAGTGAATATCCTTGGCGTGGGTGTAATCCTTTTGTGAATGTTCTTCGAACAGTCCAAGTAAAGAGCGTGGAGAATCGGGGTAGAGGATGATGAGGACGGCGCCTGGTCAGCCGCCGCTGTGTTAAGTACACCCCCAAATTAATTAGCCTCCACCGTGCAAATGAATGAGATTGAAATCGAAGGAAGGCTAGCAGCGCTGGATGACTTACACGGGATGATAAGGCACGAGAATCGCCTCAACTTGTCCTTATTGGCGCAGCATGAAACCGAATATGTAATCCTCACAGATTCACCGCGGCTTTGGTGCGCACTTCAAGAAACCCTCGTATTTAGTAACAGTCGGCCGATACGTATATGAGGTATCCGCTCAACCCCGGCGATGGAAGTTCATGTGCAAGGCATAAAGGCGATAAACGAAAAAATGCGGCGCTTCTTCACGCGGAAACATGCCGAATATGTAATTTAACGGAGGAAGAACTTATCTCCGGGAAGCTGCCGACGCATTTACATTTCCTTCTTCGCTTAACGTTAAATCCACGTAAAGCGGGTATCCCGATCTTTCGAGGCGATGAGGCCTTCCTCTACCCGCAGCACATCCTCATGAAGTCTCCCTAGATCTCCAATCTACCTGTAGCTTGCTGCAGGTAGGATTATTGACCGGGATAAGCGTATTTATCTCGCATCGTGATATCTATATGGTCCTGGGTTGAGGTCATTGAGGCTACGCTGGATTACAGAATCAGCTTTTTTGCCTTTTCCTCGCCTTCTTCCCAGACTTCTTTATCACTTGGTCGCTCCATAACAGGTTGAGACTACAATTCAGGCACCGACTCATGACGCCAAACCCCGAGGAGGCGCCAAAGATAGACATACTGCTTCGGGCCGCCATCGTCATCCTCATCCTCATCCATGCCATGCGACGCCATCAACGACTAATGGAGCCTCCTCCTTACCTCGTCTTCACATTACCCAACCTTACACTCGACGCTAACTGGGTAGGTGGGTGTACATGTTCATACCTTGCTGAGGTTGTGTGTGCCTGCAGTGTGTTCGTCAGCCTGCAGACGGCGCGGCACTTTCGGGGCACACAGACCCACCCACTTCAACAATCACTAAGCCGCATGGGTCTTCGCCGCTATCCCTCACTAGTATTAAAGGAGGCAAATACGCGTGGGTTCGGTTTGACACCGCCACGTAAACCTTTGAAGACGCTCGGGGGATCGCCGGTCAGGAACAATGGTTCTTCGGCTCCATTATCGCCGCCTTTCCCCACGCCCATGTTCTCGTCAGCTGGCGGTGTACAATATGGTGCACGGGTTTCGCCGCCCGCAAAGAAAAGTCTGCAACGCGGAGAATATCCGAAAAGCAACGAAAACGGGAGATTATACATTTATATTGAAGGGGGCTAGTGTGACGACATACCGGGTGGAGGCCGAGTTCAAATTAAAGACGGCAATCAATAGCACGTCCCTAAGTGAGCAAAAGCCGGTGCAACGCTAGTCGAAAGCTACTCCCCAAGAAGTCAGCAGCAAGGGAAAGTCCGTCGCATTATTTTTTTTCCGGATTTTTACTTGTCCAAGTGAAAACTGGCCGAAACTAAGTGAAGTAGACAAATCAAGAACCACCTGCTTTTATGCAGCTACCGTTGTTGCGATCGCCCCGAGATGATTTCTTCCTCAACCGCAATCTCAACCTTCTTTGCCGATGTTTTCGCAGTTAACCTCCGCCTTTCCTTTTCTCTCCTCCAGGGTCTCACTCTGCAGTACTTCTTCCACGTGGCGTTGCCTCCGACACCGCACGCCGGCCCATACGTATCGTCGAAAGTATCCACCGTTGTCATTTCAATATGTTCAACGCCTTGCTGAATGGAGTGTCCCACTTGGCCTCACCACCAATGCCTCGACGGCATGTAGTCGCTTTCGCCGCAATCCGGTGCTGCTCTCTAAAAAGGCACAAGGATCGCTTTACAAATATGACTAACATGTGCAGTCGAATTGATCGAAAACTAAACGCCAGCAGCTCATGAATTCTTTAATGACCCAAGCTTTTGGTCTCTACAAACCTTTCTTCACTGGGTCCCAACCGTGCCGGGCCCCGAGGACGCCACGCCTCGAGGGACGATGAACTCACAAGGGGTCCGGGATGCCCAAGACTCGCTGCTTCCACGCCCCTCCTTGGCTCCATTTGGACCTTCTTTCCGCCAGAACCACCCGCTTCCGAGGTGGTGGCTCCCAATGTTCCTCTCTTGAATCCTCTTCATGTACTTAGACTTTTTTGGCAGCTTCGCCTCGCAAGTTTCCTTGAATATTTGAATCTGCTTCTCCGGTGATTAGCCTGGCTTATCCTTTAGCAATCTTTGAGTAGGGTTCCTTCTTGTCGGCGATCTTTGCTTTCACTGATTTTTCCAGCGCCAATGCGCCGCTAAACTTGGTCATGGCGTTATTTGTTCATCTTCTTCATTGCCGTGTCCTCATCTCGATCTTCATAATCCTTCTCATTCCTACCGGGAACAAGAATATCCGTGAAACTTCTTTAGGAGGGAGCTCCTCATATTTTTCTATCTTCTCAGTTTATCATCGCTTGATGGTGGCGTTGGTCCGCACGATGCAGCCTATTTGATCGCCAGAGTAGCACGGTGCCGCCGCTTCCTCGGGTGCCTTTGGTCTACAAAATTGCCGCTGCCCACCTCCCGGACCACCAAATTTAGTAGTCCTTTTTTGTGTTTGTTAGGGAAGTTCGCTTTGCCTTTGTTCGGCTCTACATCGTCTCCGCCTCCCGAGGCAGCTGGTTCTGGGCCTCGGCCGGGTCTCGGCGTCGGGTCTCGAGCCCCTGGCCGGGTCTCGGCTCTCGCACCCCACCAAGGAGCCCTGGGCCCCTGATGCCGCCACTGTGGCCCAGCAAAAACATTGGTTGATCGTTTGCTAAAAAATTGCCCCTGCCACCCTAGGACGCCGTCCGCAATCACTGCAGAACCCTGTCCTTCATCATTGCATAGCCATGTTTCCTATGATTAAATCTAGTCAACCAATTTGTGACCCACAAATGAATAATGACATAAAAAGGCCTATTGTTTTGCAGGAACATTGACTCCTTCCTCAAAAGGGCAACTCCGGGCACTCATATATGTCCTAGTTTAGAAGACAAGTCATGCTGAAATTCACGGAAAATTTCAGCATGTCCTTTGCTAAAAATTGGACAAATCGAACTCCTGAAATTTGCTTTAATGTAAATGAATCAACATTCCTACAGAAAACATAGGCTACTCAGCTTCGCTTCCCTGAAAATAGTGCCCAAATATCCCTCTTCGACACCCCCAAGAACACATGTCCAAATATACTTGTTAACCACATGTCCAAATTTCACAAGCTAATCTAAAAAACAAAGTGTAGAAGAAAATTCATTTAACTACTAATAGAACAAAATTCAGTTAACTTTAGTGCTCTATAATGATGAAAGGAAAAAAAATCTAGTTAGCTACTTTTTTTCACTTATTCATTTAGGTTATTCATTTAACTTCACCTAATTAACCTACTGTACCACTACTACCAGCAGCACTACTAACCTAATTCAATCCAGCAAAACTCTAACGCCTCTAATCAAAAAACATCTAATAAACATCTACTAGTACCACTCACTGCCCCAACCCAATTAACATCTACTAGTATCACTATATACTATATGTAGCAGCATCTACCCTAATTAAACCCTCACCGCCTCTAACTAACTTTTCCGTGTAAACCAAATTTTTGCTCTAAACTAATTTTTGCTCTAACATCTACTACTTAACACCCTTTGCTTTAAACCAAATTTTTTGCCATAAACAAACTTTTTGCTCTACTAATTTTTGTTCTAAAATGCAAAGAGAGAGGAGGGTGGGGAAGTGGGGACTTATGCAGAGGGGAGAGATTCGTGAAGGAGGTGCTCTCAAGGACGGAGGCGGGGGGCGGAGAGGGCAGGCTCAGCACGGGCAACCATGGTCCTGGCGGGCTCTGTGGCTGCAGTGAGGTCGAGGGCAGCCTCGCAAGTGGCGGGCGGTGAGGCCCCATGGCTACTGAGACGACTCACGCCGGCCTATGGGATACGGTGAGGTTGGTGGCCCACGCCGGCGGTGAGACGGCCACAAGTGGGGCGACAAACTAATCGGGGAGACGGCAAGCGTAGGGCGCAGGGATTTGGGAAGAAGTGGTACGGGGACCTGCCGCTTAAGTGAATTTAACGGTAGAAAGATTTCCCAAAAAAAGCCGCTTATAGCTAAGTTAGCTACAACGCTTCCTAAAACTCGCTAATGCTATTACTTTCTCTTTTTTCCCTTTTTTCATTTATTTTTCTTTAAATTTTATTCTTTTCCTTTCTCCTTTTTCTATTTCTTTCATTTTCATTCATTTTTCTACTCATTTTTCATATCATTTTATTTTCCTTAGCAGTAGCGCCATACATAAACGCACATAAAGAAAAGTTAGTTAGGAGAAGGCTTGTTTCGAAAGAGAGTTAATACTATGTGTAGCCGAATGGGCTTAGCGGTAGGAATTTTTGTAGTAGCACTTTTCCTGAGGGTATCGCCGCTTGCTGCTATATGTGTATCTGCATAGTTGTTTTTCTCTTGCCGCTGTTACTTAGCAGTAGATGCCTTTTTTAACATTACTGCTAAAGTTCTGGTGTATAGGATTTTCCCCAGTAGTGTTAGGAGTGCCCAAGTAGGGAGTGAACTCTACTTGGGCCCCTTGTTCAATTCGGGCCCCCACCATATTTGGAATAAGGGGAAATGAAGGATGGAAGGGAAGGAAGTAGGAGTCCTTACTTCATACTCTTTCCTTTTCCTCCTATCCTTTCCCTTCACTTCCCCATGTGGCTGGCCCTAGGAGATGCACCAGCTCCTTGTGGGCTGGTGTGTTCATTACTTGGGGTTGTCTTAACCCCTTCGGTGACTGACATCACCGTGAATACCCTAAGTGTCCAAATGCCATCGCCCCATATACATTGAATATTAACCTCTCGACCATTTTGATACTCAATGTCATAATCGGTGATCTGTCTTGACTCGAACAAACTTCAAGGTCATGAAAGTTCACATAACTCATAATACACATCGCCAATCGATATTTGGCTCCTACGCATTCTACGAAGATCTTTCTCGGCCAAACTGCATAACAACTCGTTGTTCATGTTTCATCGGTATCTTACTCGCACGAGATTCAACCGTCGGTATCAGTCATTCCTAGTTCTGTCTCACATTAGCAAAAGCTTCTTTACTTTCGCTCGGTAATGCATCATCCCGACTAACTCATTAGTCACATTGCTTGCAAGGCTTATAGTGATGTGCATTACCGAGAGGGCTCAGAGATACCTCTCCGATATACGGAGTGACAAATCCTCATCTCGATCTATGCCAACCCAACAAACAATTTCTATATATCTCTGAGAGCATCTGCACCATCATGCAGTTATGTTGTGACGCTTTGATAGCACACAAGGTGTTCCTCTTGAAGGAAATATGCCCTAGAGGCAATAACAAGTTATTATTTATTTCCTTATTTCATGATAAATGTTTATTATTCATGCTAGAATTGTATTAACCTAAATATAACACATGTGTGAATACAGGACAAACAGTGTCACTAGTATGCCTCTATTTCAAACTGCTAGCTTGTTAATCAAAGATGGTTAAGTTTCCTAACCATAGACAAAGGAGTTGTCATTTGATTAACAAGGTCACATCATTAGTTGAATGATCCTGATTGATATGACCCATTCCATTAGCTTAGCATCCGATCGCTCGCCAAGATGTTGCTAATGCTTTTTATCCATGACTTATACATGTTCCTATAACTATGAGATTATGCAACTCCTGCTTACCGGAGGAACACTTTGGTACTACCAAACGCCACAACGAATCGGGTGATTATAAAGGAGTACTACAGTGTGTTCTAAAGGCGATGTTGGGTTGGCGATTTTGAGATTAGGATTTGTCACTCCGATTGCCTGGAGAGGTATCTTCTGGCCCTCTCGGTAATGCACATCACTAAGCTCATGCAAGCATTACAACGAATGAAAGGCCGTGAGATGATGGCTACTAACGAGTAAAGAGACTTGCCAAGAACGAGATTGAACTAGGTATTGACACCGACGACTTAACTTCTCGGGCAAGTAACATACCGGTGACAAAGGGAACAACGATGTTGTTATGCGCGTCTCGACCGATAAAGATCTTCTTGAGAATATGTAGGAGCCAATATGGGCATCCAGGTGTCCGCTTATTGGTTAATGAACGAGACGGTCTCGCCATGTTCATATTGTTCTCGAACCGTAGGGTCCGCACGCTAAGGTTTCAAGGACGGTTATATTATGAGTTTAAGGTATTTTGATGTACAAAATCGGCGGAGTTCGGAGTCCCGGATGTGATCACGGACATGACGCAGGAGTCTCGAAATGGTCGAGACATAAAGATTGGATGTATTGACTGGCCATATTCTGGACACCTAAAGGTTCCTAAGTTTCCGGAGAAAATCCCGAGTGCCGAGGGGTTACTGAACCCCCGTGGAAGTAGCATGGGCCTTATCGGGCCAAGAGGGGAGAGAGAGGCTGCACCAGAGGTATGCGCACTTCCATGCTGGGGAGTCCGGACTGGACATGAGGGGGGCGCGCCCCCTTTCCTCCTCCCTCTCCCCTCTTTCCTTCCTCTTCCTTCTTCCTAGTAGGACTAGGAAAGGGAGTCCTACTTCCTACTTCAGGAGGAGGACTCCTCCCTTGGCGCGCTACTCCTAGGGCAATGGTCAGGCTCCTCCCTTGCTCCTTTTATATATCGGGGCAGGGGGGCAACCTAGAACACACAAGTTGATCTTCGTGGATCGCTCTCAGCTGCAGTGCGGTGCCCCCTCCACCATATTCCACCTCGGTCTTATTGTAGCGGAAGTACAAGCCCCTGGCGACGGTAGAATATCAAGATCGCCACCATTGTTGCAGGCCGACGAACTCCTCCCCGACGACGCTTTGCTGGATCGGAGCTCCGGATCGTCATCGAGCTTTGAACGCAAAGCAAGAACTCGGAGGTGCCGGAGTAACGGGTAAGTTGACTCCATTTCTGACCGTGAAGACGCACGGCTCACATCAACCAAGGCGTTGATATAACGCTCCGCTTTCGGCTCCACATTTAGGGTACGTGGATCGACATTCTCCTCTCTCTGCTATGCTATCACTATGGTCTTGCGTATTCGTAGGGAAATTTTTGAAATTACCACAAGCTATCAACAAAGTGGCATCCGAGCCAAAGCCTTTTATGCGTTGATGTCATATGCACGAGTAGAACACAAGTGAGTTGTGGGCTATATAAGTCATACCGCTTACCAAAGATGTCAGTACTTTGGTTCTGCGGTATTAGGAGATGCCGAAGCGCCTGACCGACATTACGCCAGACGCTTTACGCGAGATCGGGTTTCACCACTAGCAGCACTAGTTGCTTAAAGGTGACCGCGTTGTCTGTCTCTCACCTCTTTAGTTGGAACCGAAAAGTGGCTACGCCTCGTCCTTAAGTGAAGGTTAAAACAGCACCAACTTCTGACAAACTATCGCTAGGTTTTGATGCGAGGGGAGAACGGTTCTTGCTCAGCCCGTAGCAGCCACGTGAAACTTGCAGCAACAACAAAGTAGAGGACGCCTAACTTGTTTTTGCAGGTACATGTTGTGATGTGATATGGTCAAGACTTGATGCTATATTTTATTGTATGAGACGATCAAGGTTTTGTAACCGAAATATCTAACCCGGCAGGAGCCATATGGTTGTCGCTTATTGTATGAAAATGCAACGTTTACGTAATTGCTTTACTTTATCACCTTCTGCTGTAGCTTATAGTCAGAGAAGCAATAGTTGGCTAGACGCATAACGATGCTAATGATGGGAGATCAATGTGTCGCTACCGCTTGCGATTTATGGTGATCATGATAAGTTTTGAGATGGAGATCACAAGCACAAGACGATGATGGCCATATCATATCACTTATATTGATTGCATGTGATGTTTATCCTTTATGCATCTTATCTTGCTTTGATTGATTAAAAGAGGCATTATAAGATGATCTCTCACTAAAAATTATCAAGTAGTGTTCTCCCGAGTATGCACCGCTACAAAGTTCATCGCGGCCGAGACACCACGTGATGATCTGGGTGTGATAAGCTTCCCACGTCCTATCTGCCAACGGGTGTAAGCCAGCTTTTTGCACGCTGCTAGTAATACCTGTGTTATACTTGGACGAAGCTAGCATATGCAAGATATGGCCTCGAACACGGAGACCCAAAGGTCGAAAGTGAATCATATAGTAGATATGACGTAACATAAGTATGTTCTCACTATTGCAACTACTCCATCTCACGTGATGATCGGGTTATGGTTTAGTTGATTTGGATCACGTGATCACTTAGATAACTAGAGAGATGTCCGTCTAAGTGGGAGTTCTGGCAATATGATTAACTGAACTTAAATTTATCATGAACTTAGCACCGATAGTATTTTGCTTGCCTATGTTAACTGTTCGTAGATAGATGGCTCGTGTACGTTGTTCCGCTGAATTTTAATATGCTCCTTGAGAAAGCAAAGTTGAAAGATGATGGTAGTAATTATACTGACCGGGTCCGTAATCCTGGAGGATTTAGTCTCTCATTGCTGTACGTAAGTGTTACGCCCCGGATGCACCGCCAGGTGCCAGTACCGCCGGCCGATAAAATCGACGACGCGTTAAGAACGCCCGCGTAGCAAAGTCGGCGACTACTCTATAGTTCAGCAAAGCCATGCTTTACGGCTTAGAACCTGGTCTTCAACTATCGCTTTTGAACGCTTAGTGAGCATAAGGAGATGTTCCGGTGGAGTTGAAGTTGATATTTCAAATGTAATGCCCGGATTGAGAGATATGAAGTCTCCAACAAGTTCTATAGGCCGCAAGATGGAAGAGAACGGATCCACAAGGAGCACATACTCGTAATGTCCGGGTATTACAATCACTTCACCTAACTGGGAGTTAATCTTCCTGATGATTGTGTCATTCATGTAATTCTTCAATCAACGCCACCAAGCTACAAAGGCTTCGTGATGAACTATAATATGCATGTGCATAGTAAAGACTATGCTCGAGCTCTTCACAATGCTAAAGGTCATGGAGGCAGAAATCAAGAAGGAGCATCAAGTGTTGATATCAATAAGACCACTAGTTTCAAGAAGAAAGGCAAAGGGAAGAAGAAGGGAACTTCAAGAAGAACAGCAAACAAGTTGGGTCGATCAGAGAAGAAACCCAAGTCCGGACCTAAACCTCAAATCGAGTGCTTCTACTCATAAAGGTGAGACCGGTCATCGAAGCCGAACCGCTTCTGCGGTATTTCAGATGGATAAGAAGGATGGTAAGGTGAACAAAGGCGTGATATACATGTTATTGATGTGTACCTCCATTAGAGCTCACAAAGAGGGCCTGGTATTTGATAATCGGGTTCTGTTAATATTCGCAACTCAAACATGTGGGACTACTGGATTGCTTTAACACCTGCAAAGGACGAGGTGACTATGCGCTGGGAAATGGTTCCAAAGTCGGCGTGGACGTAGCTCAAGACGCTTACTCTCTACATCTGCTACCTTTCGATTAGTTTTTAGACCTAAATAATTATATATATTTGGTGCCGCCGCTGAGCATGAACATTGTATCCGGGATCTTGTTTGATGCGAGACGGTTATTCATTTCAAATCGTAGAATAATGGTTGTTCTATTTTATATGAATAATATCTTTTATGGTCATGCACCCTTGAAGAGTGGTCTATTTTTAATGAATCTCGATAGTAGTGATACAATATATTCATAATGTTGTCTCAAAAGATGCAGTAGTTGATAATGATAGTGCAATCCATTTGTGGCACCGCCGCTTAGGTCATACTTCAAAGATAAAGCGCATAGAAGAAACTCCATACCGATGGACTTTTTGGAGTCACTTGATTATGAATCACTTCTCTGGCACTTGGCGTAACCGTGCCTCATGGGCAAGATGACCAAAACCCTGCTCCTCCCAAGATTATGGAGAGAGCAACAGATTTGTTGGAAATCATACATGTATGTATGTGGTCCAATGAATGTTGAGGCTCGTAAGTGATATCGCTATTTTCTCACCTTCATAGATGATTTAAGCAGATAAGGTATATCTACTTAATGAAACATAAGTCTGAAACATTTGAAAAGTTCAAAGAATTTCAGAGTGAAGTTGAAAATCATCGTAATAAGAAAATAAAGTTTTCAATGATCTGATCGTGGAGGCTTAATATTTGAGTTACGGGCTTGGTCTATATTCGAAACAATGCGAATAAGCTTCAAGATCTCACGCCACCCGGAACACCACAATAATGGTGTGTCCGAACGTCAGAATCGCATTCTTTACTAGATATGGTGCCATCTATGATGTCTCTTACAGATTTATCGCTATCATTTTGGGGTTATGCTTTCGAGACGGCCGCATTCACACGCTTGAATAGAACACCTACCAAACTGCTGAGACGACACCCATGAATTATGGTTTAGCAAGAAACCAAAGTTGTCGCTTTAAAGTTTGGGGGTGCGATGTTATATAAAGAAAGCTTCAACCTGATAAGCCTTTAACCTAAATCGGAGAAATGTGTCTTCATAGGATACCCAAAGGAGACAGTTGGGTACACCTTTCATCACAGATCCAAGGCAAGACATTTGTTGTTACAGAATGGATCCTTTTCAGAGAAGGAGTTTCTCCTAAAGAAGTGAGTGGGAGGAAAGTAGAACTTGATGAGGTAATCAGTACCTTCTCCCTTATTTGAAAGTAGTTTATCACAGAAACCAGTTTCCGCGATAACTACACCAAATAGTGAGGGAAGTCGATGATGTTGGATCATGAAACTTCAGATCAAGTTACTACGTAACCTCGTAGATCAACTTCAGAGTAAGAACCGTTCGTGAAAGTGGTACGGTAATCCTGTTCTGGAAGTCATGCTACTAGATCATGATGAACCTACCAACTATGAAGAAGCGATGGTGAGCCCGTATTCCGCAAAATGGCTTGAGGCCGCGAAATCTGGTAGATAGGATCCATGTATGAAAACAAAGTGTGGATTCTTCGGTCGACTTGTCTTATGGGTCTAAGCAATAGAAAACAAGTGGATCTTCAAGAAGAAGACCGACGCCGATTTGCACATTATCGCTTCATTAAAGCCTCGACTTGTCGCAAAGGGTTTTCTCGGCAAGTTCAAGGGATTGACTACGTATGAGACCTTCTCACCCGTGAAGCGATGCTTTAAGTCTGTCTCGGAATCATGATAAAAGGCAATCGCCGTGATTTATGATTATGAAATTTGGCAAATGGATGTAAAGACTCCATTCCCTGAATGGATTTCCGAAGAAGAGTTGTATATGATGCAACCAGAAGGTTTTATCGATCCAAAGGGAGTTATCAAAGTGTGCAAGCTCCAAAGGATCCATTTATGGACCGTGCAAGCATCTCGAGTTGAATAAACGCCGATAGTGTGATCAAAGTTATTTGGGTTTATATGTACTTTTGGAGAAGCCTCAGTATTTACAAGAAAGTGAGTGGAGCTCAGAGCATTTCGATATTATATGTAGATGACATATATTACTAATCGGAAATGATATAGAATTTCGGATAGCATAAAGGGATACTTGAATAAGAGTTTTTCGATGAAAGACCTCGGTAGCAGTTGCTTTACATATTGGGCATCAAAATCTATAGAGATAGATCAAGACGCTTAATTGACTGGCTGTTAATATGGGTTTTGACAAAATTTTGAAGAAGTTCAAAATGGATCAAGCAAAGAAAGGGTTCTTGCTCTGGTGGTTACAAGGTGTGAAGTTGAGTAAGACTCAATGCCCTCGACCACCGCAGAAGATAGGAGAGAAAATGAAAGATGTTCCCTATGCCTCAGCCATAGGCTCTATCATGTATGCAATGTCAGGTACTGCACTGATGTGTGCCTTTGCTATAAGTTTAGTTGTGGAGGTACCAAAGTAATCCAGGAGTGGATCACTCCACAAATGTCAAAAACATCCCGAAATACCCGGTGGACTAAGGATATGTTTCTAGATATGGAGGTGACAAAGAGCTCATCAGAAATCTACACGTTGATGCAAGCTTTGACATCTTCCTGCATTTATTCTAAATCGCAAAACCGGATACGTGATTTACACTAAACGAGAGCTGCCACAGCGCTTCTAAACAAAGCGTCAGAGCGTAGATTCACATGTGAAGCGGAATACATAGTAGCTTCCTAAGCAGCTAATGAAGGAGTCTGGATGAAGGAGTTCATATCCCATCTAGGTGTCATACCTAGTGCATCGGGTCTAATGAAAATCTTTTGTGACAATATCGGAGCAATTGCTTCTAGCAAAGGAATCCGTGGCTTCACAAGAGAACCAAACACATCAAGAGACGCTTCAATTCCATCCCGGACTTCTAGTCCGTGGGAGACATAGAGATTTGCAAGATACATACCTGATCTGAATGTAGCGTATCTGGCCGACTAAGCCTCTTCCACGAAAGCAAAACATGATCAACACCAAGACTCTATGGGTGTTAGAATCATTAATATGTAATCTAGGGGATTAT